>LR812526.1:31511313-31685313 GCA_903798195.1 Danio kyathit | reverse complement strand
AAAGTACTGAGGAATTACATTTCATCCTATTTAAGTAAGGTAAGTAAATAATAAGACAGACAGAAAGTAAATTGAAAAGGATAGAAGGAATTAGTAAATTAACATTAAATGGAAAGGAAAGGAAAGAAAAGGAAAAGAAAGGATAGGAAAGGAAAGGAAAGGAAAGGAAGGAAAGGAAAGGAAAGGAAAGGAAAGGAAAGGAAAGGAAAGGAAAGGAAAGGAAAGGAAGGAAAGGAAAGGGGGAAGAAGGAATGAGAAGGGAATATAGAAAAGTACTGAGGAATTACATTTCATCAAAAATTTC
Organism: Danio kyathit; assembly: GCA_903798195.1. Classification (NCBI taxonomy): domain Eukaryota; kingdom Metazoa; phylum Chordata; class Actinopteri; order Cypriniformes; family Danionidae; genus Danio; species Danio kyathit. Next base: position 31,685,009 of record LR812526.1, on the reverse strand, counting down.
TATATTCCCTTTTCTTTCCTTTCCTAATGTAAGTAAATAATAAGACAGACAGAAAATAAATTGAAAAATACAGAAGGAATTAGTAAATTAACATTAAAAGAAAAGGAAAGGAAAGGAAAGGAAAAGAAGCAATGCATCAGAGTACTGAGGAAATACATTTAATCTTAAGACCACCCTTAGTCCACATTTAAATTTTGCGGCTGTGAAATGTGAGTGGAAGTGAAGTTCTGAGGCGCAGCTGGTTGTCTGTGAATATTTGCATTGGCATAATCGGGAATTGGCATAAACGTGGAAGGTTTCTTGCTGAACCCTTCAATTAAGTCTGGGGCTGCACCGCAGAAGCCCTTTTTCAACTCAGCAGAGCCCATTTAAGAAGGTGAATGAGAGCAAGATGGACAGTCGGCCACAGGGATTGGAAGAACACGCTGTAAATCATCCGGGGATCCTGCGTCACGCATTGGCTTTTGAGCGGCTACGTGAAGATTGAGGATAAAACTCATCTGAAATATTTATCACCCTTTCACTGATCCAGCCCCTTACACATGACAGTCAAGAGAGAGAGGCTGCATCAATAATTACCAAAGAGGAGGTGCTGGGAGAGATAGAGAGAGACAAACAGAAGGAGCGGAGTGGGACAGCTCATCGAGAGAGAGAAGCAGATTTCTGTGTGTCAGCATCAAAGGGAATAACTCACATGTCAAAGCGCAGATTCTGCTTCTCCTCAAAGAAATAGTCCAGGATGTACTTTCTCACAAAGTCTGGGTTCAGGGTGTTGTCGATGACTTCAGTTCTCCCAAACTACACAAAAAGAGAGAGAAACAGCTATATTAAGATAAAAAAAAATTATATATATATTATAGCCACAGACAAGTCTGCATCACTGTTCAGTTCATTAACCGCTGGTTTCTGTGACTCCATAGCCTTAAGAAAAACTGGGACAGGAAGGGATGATATTTTGAGAGGTGAAGTGTTTCTGCAACTAATGAACAACAGCAACCCCTGCTCGCTGTGTGTGTGTGAGTGTGTGCGTGTGTACATGTTTGCATGCAAATGAAGAGTACACAAGTAATAAATATTCAAGAATATTCATGAGTTCAGGGCTCGGAGAACACATGCTTGGGATGTCACTTTAATGACAATCTATTCATCCACCTTCAGTACTGTAAACAACTGTGATTTTTATGCTAATGTACAAATAACAGTTGGGCACCAGTTTTCTGTCTAATAGAGGAATGTAACCATAAACAACCCTCTTCAATACATTCCTAGTGTAACATCCAGGGTTGTTATAGTTAACGAAAACGAACATTCATTCATTTATTTTCTTTTCGGCTTAGTGCCTTTATTAATCTGGGGTCACCACAGCGGAATGAACCGCCAACTTATCCGGCATATGTTTTACGCAGCAGATGCCCTTCCAGCTGCAACCCATCACTGGAAAACATCCATACACACTCATTCACACACATACACTACGGACAATTTTTAGTAGGGGTGTGAACCTACACTGGTCTCAGAGTTCGGTTCGGTTACGATTATCATGCCATCGATTCGGTACAATTCGATGTCTCGGTGCATTGACGATGTTTTCCATAAACTATTCGATTTTTTCTTCACAACACAACATAAAAACTGTATTAAAATCTATAAATATGTTAATATTTATATATTATTTGTAATACAATTTTGTCCTTTGATACAAGCAGTCAGATATATGAACTGTACCTTTAATTTGATCTCTTTTTGAATCAAACAAAACTCCAATTGCTGCTTTTTGAGTGCTGTCAAGCGAGGTCTTATACCCCTATGATTGGTCATTGTCTTCACCCGCTCAAGAGAAAGGGCTGCAATTGGCTTTAGAAATGAAAGCGCTGTTCACCGATGAGTGACGTGGGAAGAACAGCCACGGTTACTGTCTATATGCGCATAATACGCGGTTATCACAGGTAATCCATAAAAGACACAGTGGAGAAAACTTGTACCTCAGGCACGCTCGTGTCTGGATCCACAAGTATCGCTTTAACAGCCGAGAGTAGAGGGAAAAGTTCTCCCATGAACAGGCCAGCGGGTCAAATGTCCAAAGTGAGAGAGAAGAGAGGCAGAGATGGATTTTTACAGCATTTTTCCCTAGTAGTGAAATAGAGGCTCGTGTGCTTTACCTTCTTCAGTGTCAATGAAAGACTTTCCAGCAATAATTAATATATTGAGTTATTCAGTTATTAGAACAGTACACTAAGATCAGTTTTGAGAAGTACTATAATACTGCACATGCGTGATACAGTGAACCGAGTGCAAACAGTACATGACAGCCTGATGTGACTGAACTAAACTTGAACAACTGCAGCATGGGTAAACTGAGGGCTTAAATGAGAGGATCTGGCAAAACGTAAGTTTATTTCATAACATAAAGTCATAATGGAATTAAAATAAGTGAATCAGGCTACAGTTGGGTTGCAAAACGTAATTGTAAGAAACTTTTCAGATCATGGTGATTTTCTAACTGACTGAAATTATGATTGCTGACTATATTTTTGATATGTTGAGTCCAAACTTGGGAAGGTTGTCACAAAAGATCCGAAGATTGTCACAACAAAATGTAGCTTATCTTTGTTTGAGCGTTTATTATACAATATTCTGATGTTTTCGAACCTTGCATGTAACAAACATCCTAATTTACAAACAAAAAACTAAAACTAACACTGAAACTAATAAAAACTAAACTAAAACTAAGCAATTTCAAAATATAGAAACTAATAAAAACTAGTAAATCTAGTAAAAAGTAAATCTAGTAATTTAGTAAAACTAAATGAATTTGAAAACAAAAAGTCAAAACAAAATAAAAACTAAAACTAATGAAAAATCCAAAACTATTATAACATTGGTAACATCTTCTGAAAATGCCTTCAATCCACTGATGACAAAAGCTTTTTTGTAACAAACATATGTGTAAATGTGTTCAGTATAAGTGAAGCAAAAAAAGAAAGAGGAGGGGTAAAAGTAAACGGTAAAGTGAAAAATGAAGGGGGAAGGGAAATAGGAAAGAGGAAAGGAGAAGGTGAAGAGGAAGGGTAAAGGAAAGGGAGAAGGGGGAAATGATAGGAAAGAAGGACAGGGAAAGGGGTAGGGGGAAAAGGAACATGAAGGAGAAAATGTAAAGGAAGGGGTAAAGAGAAGAGAAGAGAAGAGAAGAGAGAGAAGAGAAGAGAAGAGAAGAGAAGAGAAGAGAAGAGAAGAGAAGAGAAGAGAAGAGAAGAGAAGAGAAGAGAAGAGAAGAGAAGAGAAGAGAGAAGCCTGTTGTTTCAGCACTGTATTCTTGAAAGATGCTCTGCAGTCGCTTCCCTCAGCTAATTGTGTTTCCCATGAATAATTAAACAAGATGAGGCAGATGAGAAATGCATAAATAAATGAATCACCAGAAGGGTGTTACAACATCCCAGCCGTGCAGAAATGAAGGAGACAGCTTATGAGGGAGAAGGGAATGATAAGGTGGTTTAAACATACTGTAAAGACCATCCCACAGCGCTCCAGTTTCATAATAGTCGATTATCTTAAAAACATTCAGTGTAATATATGGCTAATCTTTGAAACATATCTGTCTGATATCCTCTGCTGAAGTTTAGAGATGCATAAAATCATTAAAAGGCCATTTCTAAATGACCAGAGCCACAAACATCACAACTTAATTGAAGAAATATTTGACTGACTTTATATTTTAATGCTTAACAGGAATGACTAACATTCTCAAGCAAAGCTCTGTGAAAGCAGAGCACCGTCATTAGCATTCAAAACATAATGCTTTATGTACTGCTAATACGACCTCACAGTCTGACTTCACATCATTTCAGTAGCTGCTATAAATCATTCTGTTGGCCTGCTGCAGTTTATAAAGCCATAAAGCCTTTTTACTGTTTGTCATATGGTGCATTATTCTGCAAGATTTTCACCGTCTAGCAATCTTTTTTTTGTCAAAATTCCTTTTCGAACAAAAATCCCATTGGTGAGAGCAGAGATGCAAAGAAATGCTTTTAACTTAAAATCGCCAAACTGCTTCGAGTGTTAAAGAGGCAACCAAAGCACAGCGGAAAACAGGGTGAAACATTTTGTCCAGACTGTTACTGTGCAAAGCAAAAAGACAGAACCCAACAGGAGCATTAGCACAAGGTCAAATTCAGAAATTAAGTTACAAATAAAATACAACACTGTCTTATTTTGGGGGAGCTGATATTTGTACATTTTGAACAGCAGTGATGAGACAGGAGATTGGAGATTTTTTTTTATATATATATAAAAGAAAGGAGAAAAGAAAAGGAGAAAAGGAGAAAAGAACCTGAAAGCTTTAAGCGTCGTGAAACCCTTGACAAAATCTTCTGAGATTTTAACAGATTTATATCTGTTGAACATTAGAATCCGTAGCTGTTATTGTTAGGAACAACTAGCTAATTTTAAACTTTATTTTAAGCTTATTTGGTTTAAAGGGCACCTATTTTACCCCTTTTTCAAGATTTAAGATAAGACTTTTGTGTCTCCAGAATGTGTCTGTAAAGTTTCAGCTCAAAACACCCATCAGATTATTTATTATACCTTTATTATTGGATTTTCTGCCCTGAACACAATGTGGCTGTTTTTTCTATGAGTACTTCTATGAGTATGAAAATGTGAAAATAGCAGCATTTCCTGTTTACATTTTGAGCGCTGCTGAGTTTATCAGCTGATCTATCACCAGATTGACTTTAAATGCTCCAATGCTTGAGGTGTTGGAATCAAGTTTTAGACTGTTTTCTTGCAGCTGATGAATAATAACATCTAATTTAAAAATATATATAATCTGGCCTTAAAATTAATCTGGCTCTAAAATCGGCATAAATACGTATAATTCAAGTAATTACAGGGCCTTTTCTTCATTGGGAACTGATTGGATTATTGATGGTTGCAATGGCTACAAACTTATGAGAGTTACAGACCCATATATACTGCATATATATAATTCTATTTATATTTTTTAAGTACCCCTCCAATATAAGTGCAATAGCAGGAGTGCGTTCAACTTGCTGAAGGGAACCATTTTCACCGCTGCCCCTGCTGTGGAAGTCTGTGCTTACCACTGGCTTTTAGTGTGAATGGGCATTTGACACTTAATTTCTGAATGAAATCTTATAGGTGTTGTATGTCATTTTCTACTGGAATAGCATTCAGACAATATCCATTTTAGTTGGATTTTTGTTCAGTCAAGCAAAAGAAACTGATGTGGTTTCTGTCTGTCTATCATTTGCTGCAATCATAAGCAGCTCGTGCATAGGAAGCAGGAAACTGAGAGCATTGTGGCTGAAGCATATCACTCATGTTTAACATAATACTCGACTTCATCTTTGGTTGTCAGAAAGTTTGTGATATGAGAATAGGTTTTTAAAGAGCCCCTATTTTGCATTAATAAAGGTCATGTTTTGGTTTTAGGGGTCTCCAACAACATGCTGATATGCGTGCAAGGTCAAACAACACTTTCATTGTCGTATAATATGCATTTATTTTTACCTAATTATCCCAGCGACTCCCATGTGAATCGTTCAGCGATTCATTTGTTCCCAAACCCTTCCTTAGTGCGAAGCTAATCTGCGCTGATTGGTCCAATGACCCAGTCTGTTGCAATTGGTCGACTGCGTTCAGCACGAAAAAAGCCCACCACAGCTATGAAATAGCAGCCAGAGAGTATATGAGAGCCCAATGCAGGAATGCAATAAATTAATGCAGTTAAACACCAGCATATTGCTCTACTCTTAAACCTAACCTCAAGTGATAACAATGACACACATTCAGTATTAATCCACACAGTGGCAAAAGTTGAACTATTCTGAAAATTGACCACGCTGAGTGAGGAACAGCTGATGGTGGCCATAGCAAAGGCAAACACACAACTTATAACACACAATTAAACACATATTTTGCAAACTACAGAAAACAAGGCAACAATTTAATGACACTTACATGTTATGATCCGGAGGAAGAAGAAACTGGTCCATATGAACTGTAATAGTTACTGACAAAGTCCCTGTCAAAGTCTGACTAAGTCCCATAGTCTCTGCTGCTCCTTCAAAACCAAACAGTCGGCAAATCCCACGCTACAGCGTAGGTTATTGTATCAATCATCAGAAAAATGTCAGGAACAATGAACTTTAACCCTTTATTCCCCGCAGCCAGAGCCGGCGCAACCATAGAGGTGACCCAGGCGGCCGCCTAGGGCGGCAGAATAGAGAGGGCGGCATCCTCCTCACCCTTATATCTAGAGCTCCAGTTCAGTTTGCTCCGGCCCTGCCCGCAGGCGAATCTCCATCTGTCAGTGATCGTCATCTTTGCGTCATGATCAGTCCTGTGATCCCCTGCAACTTCGATAGTGTGTGGAGGGAAAGCGTGTTCACATCTTAACGGAACTGGAAGTACATATTTGGTGATGTACCGTATCGACGTCGATGCGATCAAGCAAAAGATCCGAACCCAACTCGATTCGTTTATTCGACTCTGAGTCAAATATTTCGCTAAAGAATCAATAGTTTTAAACAAGGTGAACTTTTAGATTTAAACCTCAGCTGGATGTTTTCATTCACTTAGAGCAGTGTGACACTGCATGTAAGGTCATTTTAAAAAACCCATAATAGGGGCTCTTTAACAAAGAGGGGGTGTATCTAATTGAGAAGCTCCAAAAAGACATTACCTTTGGTTCATGGCAACTGTAAACAACCAACATTTAAAGCATAGGTCTCAAAGTCGATTCCTGGAGGGCCGCAGCTCTGCACAGTTTTGCTCCAACCCTAATCAAGCACAGCTGATCCAACTAATCAAGGTGTTCAAGACTACGAGAGACTATTAAGCAGGTGTGAGGTGGAGGTGGTTGAGCTTAACTATGCAGAGCTGCGGCCCTCCAGGAATTGAGTTTGAGACCTATGATTTAAAGGCACAGTTCAACCAAAAATGAAAACTCTTATGTCAGCCTCATGTTGTTCTTTATTTTAACACACAGCAAATATTTTGAAATATTTTAACATGTTTGGTTCCAATTTACCAATTTGGAACAAAGGTAAGTGATAAAAATGATTAGAACTGAACTATATATTTTATTAACTAAACCTTAGTTGTTTTGGATTCACTTAGTAGTACTAACAAAGACTATGCAATACACAAGATATGTCATCCGCACAGTTTTGAATGGGGTAAACACAATGGTCATCATTTTCATTTTAGGGAAAAAAGCCCCCCATTCTAGTAAAGGAGCCAATAATCAATCACTATAACCTGACGAGAGGCTTGGCCCAGACGTTTGTTCTTTACAGAAGCCTTTGAAGCTTCATTGTTATGAACCCTCTTGGGTCCTCAAACATGCTGGAATCTCGGCAAGTACTTTCCTCACAGACATTAGAAATACATCTGGATAAAGCTTGAAAGCTCTACTTTTAAATGAACCTACTACACTTGAAAATAATAGGTTCTGTGTTTCTGTAATCTGTCTAAAACAAACATGAGTCTTCCCATCTGACCTCATATTTTTAAATGAATTCCAACCTCCGGCATTCGAACGCAAATTACACGGTGGCAATCATCTGAAAGCCCACAAACTTGTAAACAAAGATGTTGTAATTTTGAGCGAATATCTGAAGAAAGAAATAATCTAGAAATTACCCCAGAAGAGCAGTGCAATCAGAGATGACTTTATTCAGAGGATGACAATGTGTAACACGCAAGTTACTGGTTTTAGTTACAGTTTGATTGACAAGATGACATCTGATCGAGTCCTAAAGAAACAAACATAAAGGATTTCATTTCTTTGAACGCATATCTAAATTAGCTTGACAAAGGGGAGTTTTTTGTTATGATTTGAACGTTTAGAATCAAGATTTAAAAGTCAGTTTTTGTTACATTCTGTAACGAATGTGGCAGATACTCAATTATCCCACCACCAGAGGGATATTAACCTCGGAAATATTCCCACTCCGGAATATTAACTGTGTGTTTCCTCTGTGGTAGTTCCGGTTACCACCGTTTATCAACCCCCTGTGTAGACATTGTGCGAAGTATAGGCTCTTTTCACATTTCAGGGTTTCTCACAAGCAGAAGCTGTCATAGTTGGAAAAACTTAGAGCGCAGTGAATAGGAGAATACAACAAATATTTTTTACAATCTTATTTGCTCAAATAATAAAAGAAAAACTCCATGATGGTGTTATAAAGATGTTACATACATAAATACATATAAACGTTCATATGTTTAAAAAAATCTAAATATTAAAAACTTTTAAGGATTTAAGATGCTTTAGGACCATTAAATGCGTCATAAAAGGCTTATGAAAAAGATCCATTGCCAATTTACATCCTTACCGAGCCTTTCTTTATCATTGCGTTTGCCTTATTTTTAGGATCTATTGCCTGCCTGTTAACGACTGGTTCTTTGGATTTTGGACTTTGCTTGTATTGGACTGCCTTAACATTTGTATTGACCTTGCCCTTTTCCGACTACGCCTCTGCCTGTACTTTGTATAGCTGTTTGTTTATTAAAACCTCCAGCATTTTGATCTACATCGTATTGATGTATTTGCCGACGGCTCCCTCACACATTTCATTGGTAATTCCAAATATGAAATTTAATTGTGAGTTTGGCAAACAGTTTTGGAGAATTTAATGTATTCCTATTCAAAGAGATAGAAAATTGTATTTGCATGTCTGAGATGCATTTCAAAGATGTCCTCCGAATGAAATGACTTGCCTTAAAGAAACTTCGGTACTAATGAAATTATGAACACTGGTGTTAATAAAAAAGTGTTTAGATTCAACCAATAAGCTTCTCTAGTCGTTGTGCTACACTAATATTCACGCCATTGTGTTAAACAAAAACACCAATATTAACAAAATTCAATGGATTTTTTTACACAGAGAATATTCTTTGCAACACATTTTGAGTGTATATCATTGAATGGTTTATCACATATCAATGTGTAAAGAATTAAACACAGAAAACATTCTTAGCAAAAAAAGCTAACAGAACATAGTATTCAGTAGCCGAAATGTGGACACAATCATCCGGTCAATGCCAGGCAGCTTACGCCGTGTTAGCAACAAAGAGAGAGACACACAGACTTGCAAATCTCCTGCTGAGACAGAGCAACGCACAAACAAAACTCCATCCTTATCAATCCCTTACAGCTTGACTGCCTCTTTTCCACTGCGGTTGGTATTATACCCAAACAAGAGGAATCTTACACGGGCCAGAAGCAAGGAGAAAAAGTCTACACAGCTAATCGGAGTAAGCAACCTGCTCAAGTGTTACATAAGCCATCGTCTTTCATCGCAGGTGAAAAGTGTCCCATCAAACCCGGCTGCGAACACCACGGGATGCTTTTATTTTGGGTCAAAAGTTGTCACAGCTCTTTATGCGCCCCACCTGACATTTGCAACTGCCCCGCAAACACCTGCTCCAACAACTGCCACCTGCTAATAGGGGATTCAATTAAAAACGAACACAAACTGAGCCCTGCAAAAGAGTGGCGCAGTGCAATTTTGTCATATTTTTTATGGCATGCTCGGTGATGGATATGATAGCCTGAGGACGGGCGATTTCTAACTGATTGCAATGACCTGCCAAAATCCGGGAGTCGGGACGCTTTTTAAGTGTGAAAAATCACTTTGGGTGAGCCTGGACGCATTACATATGCACTGGTCTATAACTTTCAGGCTGATCGACTTTAATGCTAATCGCTAACGGAAAGTGTACAATCATCTTAACAGCCAATCAGTCAGGGCCATGGGGACAGAGTGATGAATATTCATGAGAAGAATCAATGGGCAGTGATGGGCACTGGAGAGAGAGTGAAGGGGGTGGAGAGATACAGAGCTGATTAGGGTAAATGAGGGAGTCTCTGTCAGAGCTGATTATAGGTTTGTTCTTGAACGTGAACACTTACCTCACGCCACTGCTTAGACTCTGCTCCCTGAGTATACAGAATACACACTGAGAACAGAAAAGAGAGGGAGCAGAAATCAGCATCCATTTCTTTTTAGAAAACCTCTTTTAGATACTATAAACATTTAAATCCTCAGCCAACACCTAATCTAATATCGATGCAATGAAACAAGATAAGTTAATTAAATCCATAGAAGAATAAATAAATAAGTATCGACGTCTTAAATGTTTCTTATAGGCAAAAATGAGATTAAATTGAGGACAGATAAAGAAGCCTGCTTACATTTCCCTCATGAGAAATTCAAATTATAATGTCCTGTAATTTATCATTTCCCCACACATTAAAACCCAAAAAGTTCAGATAACTCAAATTATTTGAGGAAACTGATTGCAACAAACCATTTAAGTTCAAAACCTAATCCAAATTAGTACTGTGAACTTAATCTATTTGAGTAAATGAAGCAATTTGAGCACAGTAAAACCCAATAAATGAAGACAACTCAAACCAACTGAGTACTGTAAAACTCAGTAAGTTAAGTCAACTCAAACCGTTTGAGGAAACCGATTGCAACAAACCATTTGAGTTAAAAAAAAACTAATCTATATGAGTACTGTGAACTTACTCCATTTAAGTTTAAAGTAATAAGGTATTTAATTAACTACCTTCAACACTGAGTTCAAAACTCTTTTCAAATCAGCAGAATTCACTTTCAGTAAATTTTGAGTTAACTACACTCATTTCATTTGATAAAGTTGATGGTTGGGTTTTACAGTTCATTATTTGTATAAAATTTCTCATTTAAACCAGAAATGTTAGAAAGGTATATTAACTGTTTATTATAAAAAAAACAATCTTCTCTTTACTACAGACAAATTTCACAATTTCCTGTTTTCACCTATTTTCAGAAAAAATCTTAATAGTTCTTCCAAATAATTTGGCTTATGCAGTTTTTTTTTTATTAATTTATAATTTAGTTCAACAAAGTTATTAACACTATGCCCTCATCTAATATAATATCACATTTTGATGCATAAATATTTGTAGTTCATTCATTTAAAATGAATAATGTATAATGTTATATGTGATCTGTGAAAAAGATATTGCCTCATATATATAATTTTTGTCTTTATATATTTTAATTACTTCAAAAATTAATCTACGATTCACTCAGAAACTGTTTATATTCTATTCCTCCATGTGTACAAACAAATCTGATTTTCAGAGTGAATCATAAAATTTTTGAAGCAATTAAAAGATATACAGACAAAATCCAGATATGAGGCAAGATCATTTTTTATTATTAAACAGTTCATGCATAACATTGCAAATAAATAGAAAATAATAATAAAATATAATAAAATATAACATAATATAATATATAATAACAATGATACAATTTAATAATATAATATAATAACAATGATACACTTTATTAATATAATATAATATAAAAATATAAATAATATAATATATATAATATATAATATAATATACTATAATTTAATATAATAACAATGATACAATTTATTAATATAATATAATAAAAAAATATAAATAATATAATATAAAAATATAATATAATATAATATAATATAATATAATATAATATAATATAATATAATATAATATAATATAAAAAATATAAATAATATAATATAATAACAATACAATTTAATAATATAATATAATATAAATAATATAAAAAATATAAATAATATAATATAATATAATAATAACAAAAATACAATTTAATAATATAATATAATATAATATAATATAATATAATATAATATAATATAATATAATATAATATAATATAACAACAATACAATTCTATCGAGTTAACACTTGCTTTTAGAATTTGACAATGTTAAACAACCAATATGCACCTATTAGGCTTTAAAATTTGCAAATTTCTAATATCCTTAACATTAAATTTCCCTAATAAAAAAAGCAACCATTAAGCAATCAAAGTCATATTCACAAGGATTAGAAATGCAATAAAGGCCAGTCTATTTGACCCATTGCTCTGTATTTCATAATCGCATGTCTTCAGCGAGAGATTTACTGTACACGGGTCTAAATGTCCCCATGACTCAAGAAGCATTTGTATTCTGGAGGCCGAGTTCATGCTCTGCATATATTAAGCGTTTCTGCATTTTTGTTGATAGTGAGGAAAAGCTGTCACATTGTGATGCAAATTCTATGCATGCGTTTTCGGCAACTTGGAGAAATGGCAGAGTAGACAAATTACAGGCAAAGTGTGGAGAGCGGAAGAAACTCTGGGAGGTGTGTGGAAGCGACCGAACCTGAGAATGACGTGTTAGCCTAGGACTGACTCTGTATATGCGAATGCGTGTAGAAAATTGATTTCAAAGAGATTTTAGCTTCAAAAATAAATGCTTCAGCCATGAAAAAGAGAGGTACTTACAAGGATCCGACTTGGAGAATGTGTCACGATCTAACAGGTTTCTGGGGAAACAGGAAGAACAAAGAAGCCAGAAAGAGCTGATAAATTAGGTCACTTCGGTCAAACAGTTCAGGCATAAAATGACACAAAGGCCTCGCAAATAAACCTGAAAGAGCTCTCATTTACATGTTTTTTTCAGGCCCCATCCATTTCCTTCCATTAGCAGCCACAAAAAGAGCTCTTGACATGAGATTTTGCCTTTAAGTGTTTTTCAAGATGCACCTCTATCATTCTTATAATGAAGCAAAGGCAGTGACATTACAGTTTTTACACACATATTGTTCTCCAGTCACTCTGAAAATTCAGTGGTCCATTTGAAAGAATAGGGCTGCAGGAATAAGAGCAGAGAGGGAACTAGAACAAAAAAGAACAGTTTTATATACAGTTCTACATACATTTACATATTTTTTTTGGGTGGCAAATTGTACCTCAATTCTAAATCTGGCTGCCTACGCAGAAAGCCAATCAGAATGTGAAACCGGTACTACCTGACTAGAAAAAAAAAAAAGAGAAAAACTAATATTGTCTTCAATTAACCCGAATATAGAATAACTCTAATACCCACAAAGCACTGTGCATCAGTGATGGGAATAACATCCCTGCTTTCTTCAGTAACGAGTAATCAAATGCATTATTGTTTTCCCCGTTACAATGCTGTCACCGTTACTGACAATAAAAAGCGAGTTACTATAATTGAGAACGCTGAAGCGGTTTTCATGCGAGCGACATCTCTATCAGCCATAGGACTGATCTCTTTCTCTGGTGTGTGTGTTTATGTGTGTGTGTTTGGGGCTGGGGAGAGAGGGGTCTGGCTGCAGACTCGGTGCAGATGCAATCTGAGCTGCATCCAATGCTTTTTAATCCCACCTCTAACCCTACCCCTCACAGTGACGTCACTAGATCCATTGAGTGCATTGTGTTTGACATTGCAGCTCTGGGCGATGCATCCAGATACTATTGGCTGGGGCGGGACACATAAACAACCAGTGATGATGACTGGTGTGTCTGTGAACGTGGTGTGACTGAGAACGTGACGATTGGCCCCATTTTCATCGTTTGGCAAGGTAGCTTTTGCAAACTGGAAATATAATGATCAGATATGGCCGTGGAGTTTTACTTTATTATGTTTACATATTAGTTTTATTTGCACTACAGTGTATATTTTATTATTATTATTTATTTTTTGGTGGATTGATAAGTATTATATTGAGAGCACTTCTTGTTAAACTGTTTACTTTTGTGAGCAAGAAACTTTAAGTAGGCTAAAGTAAGTTATGTCTGCCAGTTGTGTGACAGGTCCATAATTTTCATTTGCAAAATTCATATACAAAGAGAGTACATACTTTATATGTATTAATATTATTATTATTATTATTATTATTATTATTTGTTTATTTTGGGTATATTTCTTAAGAAGAAGAATTTATACTCAGACTTGTTTGTTGACAAGTCTTGTGAGTCGTGATCTGTGCAATAAATACTTAAAGTTCTAAACCATCTAGTGTGTTTTATTGTAACTATTTTTACCATAGTCTATTAACTATTGTAATGATAATATTTATAATGATATGTTGAATTTGATGGTTGTCTCTCACATTGTCCCATAACAACATTAAAATAGTTAACAACTATTTTATAGTCATTTGACAAATACATTTTTTTAAAAGTTACCCAATAGTTACTTTCCCTGGTAGTTACTTTTATAATCATGTTACTCAGTTACTAACTCAGTTACTATTTGTGAGAAGTAACTAGTAGCTATAACTAATTACCCTTTTAAAGAAACATGCCCAAAACTGCTGGCCATGGTGCCGTGCAAGACCCCTTCCAGTCTCAGCAGTAATATTCCATAAATTTTCTCCATTTGTTCACAAATACCTCATTAAACTTGAAAGACAGACCTGATGTGAGCTCAGAAACTGATGATTGAACACTTCTGTTTGCATTTATCCAACTTTAACACACATTTTGTTGAACAGTGGATTTCATTATTTTTTTTATCTAATTATGCTGTACAGATGATATTCCACTAATGAGAGGGTCGCAGCAAGCTAAATACACAAACAGGCCTTTAGCTCCATCCACTCCAATGAAGCATCACAAATATTGTACCAAAAACGTAATCATGCTGGTCTCCCTAATAATAATGCAATAAACTGCATAATAATTTTTTCTATAACAACTTCAGAGAAACAGTTTTATACTTCTCCCTCATTTTAATTTTAATTTAGCTTTACTGGATTGAGGTTATTTCTTAAATTAAATATGTTAAATACACAGTCGTTTTGTCCTATTTTCTTATACTATGCTTCAATTGAAGGTTTGTTAGCTGGTTGATTTGATTAACAGTTTATGACACTTTACATAACAATCATTATGGGAAAAATACTTTCGGAACAGGCACGGTTTAAATAAAAAAGTGCCACTATAATGCAAACTATTAGATAGGTTTGACCAGAGTATAACAGTTTCATTAGCAAATGTTTAATCAAAGTGATATTGACTTTATTTTCATGAATGTGTGAAAAGACAATATCTATTGGGAATGAGTTTTTTTTTTTTCAGTTTCCTGTGAAAATTCCAGACAAGACTGCAACATATCTCTATTACTGAAAGAAATCTTCGGCAATCTGAAAAACTTGATTAAATTGTCTAGAAATCAGGTTTGACTGTCTATAAAGTATACTTAACACTTACCAGCAATAAAACCAAGTGTACTGGTATTGTACAAGCAATCAAATCATATAGAGACCAGGGGTAGGTTGCACCAGCAGGGCACAAGTTAAAACGTAGCCTAATTGCAGTGGTGGAAAGAGTACTGAAAAATCATACTCAAGTAAAAGTACCATTACTTGCCTAAAAATGTAAAGTAAAAGTAATGTAAATGTATCTGTTGTAAATATTACTCAAAGTATGAGTAAAAAGTAGCCCTTTTTAAAAGTACTCAAGAGTAGTGAGTAGTGAGTATTATACTGTTAAAAGCTGATATGTTTACATGTAATTTGTGCATGTGTGTGTAAACGTAACATTCTGTAGTGCATTTAGTTATTGCTCAGCAGGCACACAACATCATTTAATATTAGGTTAGATTTAGGTTGTAATGTCAGGTGACCAAAATAATTTTCAAGCCAGCAGCTAAGGACAATGTTATTTTGTTGTCCAATAAAGATGTCGAATGACGTTGATATTAGGTTGATTTTAGGTTGGACATTGGACATTGACATTGGCCTGACGTTGAGTTCTGACGTCAACCCGATTTTCATTTCCAAACAAAATGCAAAGTTCCCATGACGTTAGGGTTCAACGTCAATCAGACGTCATGTTGACGTCTTGTGCCTGCTGGGTGTTTAAGGCCATTTCGGTCATCATACAGTAAACATTCGTCATCTTCTCATCAGTGACATGCATCTAAACAGTCTCTGGGTCAATGCGCGTAAAGATAAACATCTTCATGGACACTTTTAATACTTCCAAACAGTTTGCTGCAATTATAAAGTGCACATGTCTGAAGGTAGTTCATTATGATGCGATTTACCTTCTACGGTATGTGCCATTTGATTGGACAGGAATCTCAGGACTGATTTTTCTAATCCCCGTGGACAAGAAAAATAAAGTAGTTACTGCAGGTTGAAAGAAAGTAGTGGAGTAAAAGTACAGATACTGCACTAAAAATGTACTCAAGGAAAAGTAAAAGTACACATTATTAAAACTACTTTATTATTAACAATTCCTGAGAAAAACTACTCAATTACAATAATAAGAGTATTTGTAATTAGTTACTTTACACCACTGCCTAATTGTGGCATAAAAGGACACTAAATTAAAACTTACACATGACTAAATATGTTTGTGTTCCACCACTAAACTTAGTTTAAATGCAACACTGCGTTCCAACAAAATATTTACGGCAGCCTCCTCCTATGTATAACGGTAGAAAAGAGATGACGGAGAGATTAGTTAACATGGAGGAGCTCACAACGATAATGAAGAATGCCTACTCAGCCTTATTTTCCTCCCAAATCTCGCATTTTTTTTTTTTTTTTTTGGGAAAGTTAAATTTTCTTTGAAGTGTTTTGTGTTAATTGTATCCATCAATTAAAAGAAGTATTTCTTCATGACTGAGTTTTTCTCCCTGTTCTTTTTACTTTCATGTGCAGGATATAAACAAATCAAGTTTAATGTTTTGATAACTTTATGTGTATTTTGTGTGCATTCACGGCTCATGATGCAGGTATGTATGTGCGTCATCTTTTATTAGTGACTGAATGCAATGTAATGTACAATAAAAATGCAATTTGTCATTTCATTTTCATAGGACAGTTATACATGCATATACTGTATATAGTTGCAGAATTTTAAAGCAGTTTAATGATTTAAATGCTTCTTATTGGATACTACATCATTCAATGCAAGGCGCATGACTTTTACGGAGAGATTACGACCTACTATCTACACTTTGCCTTTAGATCATGTGGTGCAACTGAAAATTGAACAAATTTTGTTACAAACTAGCTAGTGGTTACTAAGCCTCTATAGTGTGGACTTTACGTTCTAGTTTAAGAGAGAACTTACAAACAGCTGGTGCAACCTAGATCCTTATGTGCACTAGATAAACAAACCATCAATAATCATTATATTTAACTGGTTAATCTTTCATCTTTCAAGTCATTTCATATCATTCAATTATTTTTCTCTCATATTGCTGCATCACAGATTTTTAATTGGGATGTCATGTGCAAAAGCATGAATTGGGTTTTAGCTGAACAAGCTGTAAGAGTTAATGATTTGGAGTCTAGATTTTTATAGCGATTTCGTGGTTGGGTCTTTCTAGGGAATAATGTAAAAATGACCAATTAGACTCCAGGTAGAGGTCCATCATGAAGTGTAAAATTAGTCTGACCATCTCCTGATTAAAGCAGCTTGGTTAAAAATATGAAGTGAAGCAAGTGATTCTCAGTGTGCCACTGTGATTTCACCTATAGATACTAAATTAAACGAAATGAGAAATTCTGATTCAAAATAGAGATACACAATCTTTTTTCATTTGTTAGATGATATCACACAAAAAGTACACATTTACAAAAAAACTTGTATCAGTTGTATGTTCAGTATCAGTAATAGGGCTGCACAATACATATTGTCACATCGCCAGATATGCAACGTTGAGTCTGAATTATAGTTGACCAGCAGCTACAGAATTGTATTTAATTACTGCATTTTATTACCATTTACGGTTTATTTACGATTTATATGATTAATGGAAAAAAAAAAAATCTCACATAGAATTTTTGTCTACATCGAGTCCAATTTTCTAGTCCAAATATCTACATTTCAAAGTGAAAACATGATTATGTTACTTGTTTTTAAGGGGAAAACTTTTTATTTTGATTCATTTCTTCTGAAGTTGAAAACAAAACTATATTCTTACTTGATTTTTAGATATTTGGACTAGAAACTACACAAAGCAAAGTAAGAAAAGCATTTTTTTATATTGTGATTATTCATTTTCTAAACCTGAATACAGTTAGACTACCCAGAAACCGTCAAAGGCTACGTTTACACTGCAGGCAAGTGTGGCCTGAAT
Source organism: Danio kyathit (assembly GCA_903798195.1). NCBI lineage: Eukaryota > Metazoa > Chordata > Actinopteri > Cypriniformes > Danionidae > Danio > Danio kyathit. Next base: position 31,667,015 of record LR812526.1, on the reverse strand, counting down.
CTGATTTTTGTGCCCACATGTGACTTAGATGTGTTTTTGTCTTGACAGTGTGAACAGCCCAAACTGCATGGAATCAGATCTTTTTAATTCAGATTTTTGCCCCTTTCATATGTAGTGTTAAATCAGACATAGATCTGATGTCTTGCAATGCGACTGCAGTGTGAACGGTAATATAGGATTTCATGTGACTTTTACATAATCTTTGAGCGACATGCGTCATCATTGCTTCAAACATCATCTACTCCTTAGCAGCAGAGAATGGCACACAGGCCAATTACTTTCCCCCAGAAAGTTGGTTGAACACTTAGAAAAAAATTTTGAAGGCAAAATTGGTGCTTATTAACCAATCTGGTTAACGATTGAGTTGTAGAGCGTGGGGGGGGGGGGGTGTATAGGGGATCCGTGCGCAAAGAAGGGGGCACTTTCATTTTAAGGGGCAGCTTTCACCCAAACCCCCCTTATTCACATGACTGTTGATTATAACAAAGTAAAATTAAATAACCAAACTAACCAGAGATAAACCACACTCAAAAAAATATATTTTTACTTGCTCAAACTACTTATTTGAAATGAGCTGAAACAACACAATTCTTGAGATCTCCTTGGGACAACTTAATTTTTTTTATGTTCAATCCACATAAATTTGTTAAACGTGTTAAGTTAACTTAATCAATTTGTGTTGGGACAACATGAATGAATTGTGTGGAACCCTGCATTTTTTAGAGTGCAACTCGGCCTTCACAGTTCAGTCTGCGGCTGCTCATTAACCCTTGATGAGTTTACTACACCGGTGGTCAGAAAGACCCGCACCGCAGTAGTCATAAATCACAAATGATCAGTGTTTTAATCACAAGTGACTTATTTTATGTTTCAAATGGCGAAATACACATTAGTAGTAGCAGAACAACCCTTTACAGTTCATGTAATACACCACGGTTGTCTGTGAAAAGGGCAATAATCATATTAAGCATAATCTGACAACGTGCTTCGTACAGTATACACATTGTGTGCATAATTAGACATTTTGTGCTGTCCATAAAAGTACTTTTGCGCATGTGGGTCAGTTTAGGACCATGATCTGTTCACACTGTAAAGCTGATATTGGCCACATTTATAACAGCAATGTGAACAGCTAGGGGAGAGCGGGGCACAAAGTAACACTTTTTAGTTTTGGCCAAATAATGAACAAAGTAATGGGGTTAGACAAACTATATTTTCCTACCAGCAACACACAAGCCTCTCCTACAAATGTTAACTGGTTGTATGATCGCCGGACTTATGGTTTCTGTGCAGTATTGCCAAAAGTGCCTGGAGTATAAATGCTACTTTTTACCCCACCTGTGGGGCAAGTTGTAACAGACAGGGGGTCAGTTGAAACACGTGCTTATAAAGTCAGATTTCACACAATTAATTCAATTTCAGTTTACTTTAAATAGTATATTTCCTCAGTACTTAACTAATTTTTTTTTTTATTCTAGCACAGCATGTTTATTTATTTATCTATTGGATAAACACATTTGGATTTATTCGCATTATTATACATTATTATACAATGCATTTTTTTTGCAGTATTAGCAATAAAAAAAAAAATTCTTTAAAAAAAAAAATTGTATTAAAAAACATTTTTTTTTTAAATTTACCATTACACTCAAAATTCCAAAATTATTTTGTTAGTTTAATTGGTGTCAAACAGTGTGTGGCTTAATTGTAACATCCTGTTACAACTAACCCAGCTGTGTCGTGTTTTTCTCAAAACTGGCTAGCAGTCACTGTGTGCTTTTTACATCTTTCAAAATGGTTCCATCTTTTAGCCTAGAAGACGGTAATAACAAAAGAGTATAATAAAAAATACTTTTATGCTGCAAAAATGGTTTCTCCTGTGTTTCTCATGCAAATTTCGTCAAACATTTACAATAACTGGCAGGAAGACATCTGCCGACACTGTGGTGAAAACCTCGAAAGCATGCCATGGTTAACCCTGACCAAATACCTTAAAACTCTGTGTTACATTTTACCCTGCGCTACTTTGTACCCCGCGCTACCCTATGCAAAAAAATCAGATCTGAAAAAAAAATCAGATTTGAGAAATAAGCCTTGCAGTGTAAACGTAGCCAAATAGACCAATTCAAACTATCTTGTGAAACTGTATTCATATCGCAATATTTAATCGCAGAAAAATAAAATATCGCAATAACAGATTTTCCAATATCGTGCAGCCCTAATCAGTAAGTTATGTGGCAGTTCTGCATCCCATTCAGATGTCTGCATATGATTTAATTTTCACAAACTGAACTTAAATCGAAACTTGAACTTGAATCTGGCATTCAGGTCCAATAGACTCTCTAAGAGTCAGAAGTCATTATAATAGATTATATAACTTTATTTAATAGATTTATAATTTGCATGATTACACACAACTAGACAATTGAGAGGAACTCGATGAAAACCATCCTGAAAAACATTGTTTTGATTCGACAGGCTTGAAAAATATCTAATTTTGGTCCCAATATAACTGTCAGAGAAACTGGCTTATAATTCAATTTCATGTGTAGCTCTGGACTCTATAATAGCTGTTTGAAAATGCAGAAGCTGTCATCCACACTTTGTTAATGCGCGCTGTCGTATCAAACCTCTAACAAACAGACGCAAGAAAAACACTGTCACTTCTCCTATTACACATTCCTGCAACTCAAAACATTTTAATTAGACTCTCAATCCTTCACCAGCGTAATTTGGAGCATTGAGAATCCAAGAAAACTAAAGTTTCAGCCAACAATTAATGGGAAAAAAATTTAACTGCACTAAAGCAGAGTTTAAAAAAAAAACACGGATAAACTAACATTAAAAAAATTCAGTACTTGAAGCCATGTGAATAATAATGTGAAATATTACTATTTTTTTGTTATGTCTGTTTTTTTAAGAGGTCTGTATTAAATTATACAGTATACATTAAATTATACAGACCTCAGGGAGAGCAGAAAGCTTGAAATATGCAGTGCTATGAGAAAATCAACGATATTCTATGATCAGTGACCTGTAGATAAAACCCTATTGAAATGAAGGCTTCTGGAAGGCCATTATGCTATGGTGTGCTGAAATGCGCTGAACTGTCTGAACGTATAGAAACTCTGACAGATCCGTGATGTTCAAATGCAGACCATAAGTTCAAATTGACTCCTCTGGGCTTTCAGGCACGACTGCATCCTAAAAGGAATCCTAGAACAGCAGTTAAACGTGAAAGGTTTGTGAGAAAGCTTTAAACTTAGGCATAAAAGACAAGACATTAATCATACATTTACACATAAATCATTCATCACTGCCTTGCTTGCCATGTCATTTTTTCTTTCTGAGGTCCACATCAATTTTTATTGAAGCTACTAAAGAGGCTAGAATCACTCTTAAAGAGACAGTTCAACCAAAAATTCCACTCATTTTGTTCAAAACCTGCAGTCTTAGGGAAAAAAAAAAAGATTCTTTAATAGGTATTGATTTTTCCATTAAAACCCTTCAGCATCGAAATTAACCTTTGCACTCTGTGAAAGGTTATTTACAGTGGAAAATGGTTCTTTAAAATTTTTAAACGTTCTTCAGACTAACTGTTCAGTAAAAAGTTATTTATGGAATAAAAAATTGTTCTTCTGACATCACATAAAAAGACATGCCAAAAGTGTTTTGGTCTGTAATTAATGTCAAAGGGTTCACAGATTTTATTACAGTACAGGAAGTGCAGAATTATTACGCAAATGAGTATTTTGACCACATCATCCTCTTTATGCATGTTGTCTTACTCCAAGCTGTATAGGCTCGAAAGCCTACTATTAATTAAGCATATTAGATGATGTGCATCTCTGTAATGAGAAGGGGTGTGGTCTATTGACATCAACACCCTATATCAGGTGTGCATAATTATTAGGCAACTTCCTTTCCTTTGGCAAAATGGGTCAAAAGAAGGACTTGACAGGCTTTGAAAAGTCAAAAATAGTGAGATATCTTGCTGAGGGATGCAGCACTCTTACAATTGCCAAGCTTCTGAAGCGTGATTATCGAACAATCAAGCGTTTTATTCAAAATAGTCAACAGGGTCGCAAGAAGCGTGTGGAAAAACCAAGGCGTAAAATAAACTGCCCATGAACTGAGAAAAGTCAAGCGTACAGCTGCCAAGATGTCAAGATGCCACTTGCCACCAGTTTTGCCATATTTCAGAGCTGCAACATCACTGGAGTGCCCAAAAGCACAACGTGTGCAATACTCAGAGACATGGCCAAGGTAAGAAAGGCTGAAAAACGACCACCACTGAACAAGACACAAGCTGAAACATCAAGACTGAGCCAAGAAATATCTCAAGAATGATTTTTCTAAGGTTTTATGGACTGATGAAATGACAGTGAGTCTTGATGGGCCCGTGGCTAGATCGGTAAAGGGCAGAGAGCTCCAGTCCGACTCAGACGCCAGCAAGGTGAAGGTAGAGTACTGGTTTGGGCTGGTATCATCAAAGATGAGCTTGTGGGGCCTTTTTGGGTTGAGGATGTAGTCAAGCTCAACTCCCAGTCCTACTGCCAGTTTCTGGAAGACACCTTCAAGCAGTGGTACAGGCAGAAGTCTGCATCCTTCAAGAAAAACATGATTTTCATGCAGGACAATGCTCCATCACATGCGTCCAAGTACTTCACAGCTTGGCTGGCAAGAAAGGGTCTAAAAGAAGAAAAACAATTGATATGGCATCCTTGTTCACCTGATCTGAACCCCATAGAGAACCTGTGGTCCATCATCAAATGTGAGATTTACAAGGAAAACAGTACACCTCTCTGAACAGTGTCTGGGAGGCTGTGGTTGCTGCTGCACGCAATGTTGATGGATTCTGTCAGTGTTTTGATCTGTTCACCATGGATGGCAGGCTTTTGAGTGTCCTTGCAAAGAAAGGTGGCTATATTGGTCACTGATTTGTTTTTGTTTTGTTTTTGAATGTCAGAAATGTATATTTGTGAATGTTGAGATGTTATATTGGTTTCACTGGTGAAAATAAATAATTGAAATGGGTATATATTAGTTTTTTTGTTAAGTTGCCTAATAATTATGCAATAGTCACCTGCACACACAGATATCCTCCTAAAATAGCTCAAACTAAAAACAAACTTAAAACTACTCCAATAATATTCAGCTTTGATATTAATGAGTTTTTGGGTTCATTGAGAACATGGTTGTTGTTCAATAATAAAATGAATCCTCAAAAATACAACTTGCCTAATAATTCTGCACTCCCTTTATATCAGCAAAAAACTGTTGAAAGTTCATGTAAAATATATAGTGTGTTCTTTTGTAAATTCATTTAAGTTAAATTAGTTATTCAATTTTAGAACCAATTTGAGCAATTCCAGCGCTTTGGATGTGACATTTGCAGTAAAAACTCAAAACATAAATTCACAGAAAGAGTATATTTTAACATTATATTGAAACATGTGTTTATATTTTCCAGAGCAACTGACCACAGAGTTAAGGGACCCAAAAAATTTCAATCTGTAAACATGTTTTGTACTTTAAATGAAGAAAATAAACATGCGTTATGGATGTTACCAAAAAAGTATGTGAGTTTGCAGCATACAACATATCTTGTAGAAATTCTGTGAATTAAACTGCACAACCCAAAAGAAACAATGATAGTCAAAAGGATAGGAGTAGTCTCTCTGTAGATCAAAAATTCTTGATTTAATTTTATTTAATATTTTTGCAGGAAAAAGTGTCGTTATGGATGTGACATCTCTCCGTTATGCATGTGACCGATGTGAAATTGCCACTTGTGTGAATTTGGCAAATCAAATATAATAGTTTGAAAACATGAACAGAGACATTTTTACACAAGAAACATAGAAACGGTTTCCGTATTTTGATGAAATCGTAATTTTTTTCATGGCAAAGTTGACATTTGCATGGAATTGCTCATTTTTACATTTGGCCAAACAGACTTGTAAACATAGCATCTTTAACTGTTGATGATTGCATTTATTTTACTATATAAATGTGTACACATTCATTGATGAAATATTAAAAGAACTAATTGATCCACTTGAACTAAATGTAACAAGTATCCAAGTGTTTCATGCATGTACTGTATGTCTGAGTGAAGTTTCTTTCAAGCTCATACTGTACAGTATATATATATCGCAATTTCTCATAAACAAAGTAAACATATCATGGGAGTAGCAGATATATTTTGCAGCTTCAGTGATTATAACAGTGAGTTTGTGTATAAGTCCATAAGTCTTGCTAGTATAAGCATTTCAGTCTTAACGATAAATGCTTCTAATCTTGCAGACAACATACACCAAATTCAGTATTTAAGGCTCAAAGTAGACATTGTTTTCAGGCAGGCAATAAAACCCAGAGGCAGTATGCAAATTTGTTACGGATCTACGTGCACTGAAAAAAAAAAGATTCCTGCAAAATTGTTGCAAACAATTTATGTGTTGAATTTAAACAAACAAATTAAATGTAGTATTGTGCAACTTAATGTGTTTGTTTTCAATTCAGCCCAAATAAATTGTTTACAAACACTTAACTTAAAATTTTGTCAATCCAAGGAGTCATCTTTGAATAATTTCAGAGTAGATAGGTGATGGAAATGAAACTTGAATGCCTAAAGACTTTTAAAAATGCCTAAAGTTTTAGCTGTTCAAAATCTTTTTTTTTTTTTTCAGATAAAATTATTTATTATTTTCTTTACTTTTTTACACTGAACATTAATAGAAACATTACAAGACGCATGAATAGTAATATTTAAATGAAAAAGCATAATGGGGCACTCTGAGGCTTTTTCAAAAACTAGCTTGCTGTTTGTGACAATAAAAATTTTGTAAAGTTTCAAAGATAAGAGAGATCAATAATGAGCTATTTCACAAAAGACTTTTGAGCTGCCTGAAACAAATAACTCCAGAGTAACTCCAGTCTTACTTTCTACACAAACATACATAGATTTAGAATATTCATTCTAGTGCTGGGCCATTAACGGCGTTAACGTGCTGCGTTAACGCGAGACTCTTATCGCGCGATAAAAAAAAATATCGCCGTTAATCTATTCTCAAAGTTGGGTTGGGAGCTGGGTCTATTCTACGCAAGCTATGATGGCTTTCACCTTGATATATTACCGCGGATGTATACCTGACCGGTGAGCCGTCTGCTCTATTGAATCAAATCAGCAGGATGCCTGACTCTAACTGCAGTTTCACTTTTCATTTATTCCTTCGTGACAAACTGGGGTAATAAAGACGCAAATACGGAGTAAGGACAGGTGAGAGAGTTATGGAGTTTAATAACGCATGCCAAATGGTAAGAAAAAAAAACTTCCGCATTTCGCGATGTGTGTGTGTGTGTGTGTTTGTGTATGCGTGTGTGCAGTCCTTTCTGACAGCCGCGTGTGGACCTTGTCGGAAAATATGGCGAAAGGTCCTAAAGACCGCCGTGTTTACTTCAATAATGCCACTAAAATCTGCATACTCCACATCTTAATTCCATTTCTGTTTAGTTCAGTGCTGACTTTAGTCTGGTTAAGCTCATCAGAATTCGCTGTTTGGAGCTTATGTAGGCCTACAGTTCAACATTCATGTTTAACTGAATAAACAGTTAGTAAACACAAGTAAGTAAACACATCTTATTGAACATCATTTATTTTCATCACCAATTATCATAGTAGAACAGTTTCTCAAGCAGTTTGTGATGCATTTTGGAAACATTTTGGAGATGAGACACTGGTCTAATGCGACACCCGGCTTGAGAAACCCGTTCTCAAAGACTTATTATTTGCGTAGCACACATATTCTGAATACCTTCGGCAGAATTCAAATGAGCCATTTTAATCTAGATTAATCTAGATTAATTTTGAAATTAATCTAGATTAATCTAGATTAAAAAAATTAATCTATGCCCACCTATAATTCATTCATTTTCCTTCAGCTTAGTCCCTTTATTCATCAGGGTTAGCCACAGTGGAATGAACCACCAACTTATTCAGCATATGTTTTACACAGCGGATGCCCTTCTAGCTGCAACCCAGTACTGGGAAACATCCATACACTCATTCACACACATACATTACGGCCAGTTTAGTTTATTCAATTCACCTAAAGCACGTCTTTAGACTGTGGGGGGGAAACCACCAAGAGGAAACCCACGCGAACACGGGAGAACTTGCAAACTCCACACAGAAATGCCAACTGGCCCAGTCGGGACTCAAACCAGCAACCTTCTTGCTGTGCTAACCACTGAGCCACCATATCGCCAGATTTGGAATATCTACCTGCTATATAATGTTACCAAAGAAAAGTTCTGCTCAAGTAGTGTTTGCGATGTTGGTTGGGGTTGATTACATACTGTGTCTAATGTTTTATTTCAGAGTGCACTACAGTAAAACTCCCAGAATTATTGTTGTTTGTATATAATTAGTACTGAATGGTGATGAAATTTAGATTTGGTAATGGCATAAGGTTTCCAGCATGTGCTGTATGAGGTAGATCAATCATAGTAGACTTGATTAATCAGAGCAGGTGCTTGTAAAGAAAAAATATTAATTTTCACTAATTTAATTGAGGTCAGTTTGTGGTTTTTAGGCTTCTTATGTTGTTTTGTTTACGAAGTAAAAAATTCTCATAGTCCACTCTAAAAAGATACTTTTTTATTCTCTTTTCAATTACTACAACAAACCTTGTTTGGACTACAAACTTTTAAAATCAGTTTCAAGGAAAAGATTGTTTTCCAGGTTTTTTTTTTTATTAAAATCCCGCCTATGAAAATTCTAATTGTTGGGGGTGGGTTGGAGGCAAAATAACAACAATGTTGCCACTCTGATATTGATCTTGTAATATTTGTGTGTGCAAAGGTTCTGTGCGACTTTCTAAATCAATGTTCTTGGCTCAATTTTTTGTTGTTTAAACATATTAAAGACTACATTACCATGACCATATTGACCTATGGTTGATGAGCAGTTCACCGCAGTAAAGAGATTAGAGCTGCTTGGAGTGGAAAGGAGATTTGAGTAATCTAAACAGTGTGTATCTGTTGTGAATAACATTCATCAGCTTATCTGTAAAATGATCTGCATTACCTTCTCCATAGACATCAGTGTGTATTTTACAAAACCCAAATGTTTTGTTTTGCTAGTACACATATGTATTAAAATGTCTGCAACCCAAAAGAAATGCCGAAGAGCTTTGGAGAAGGGAGTGGCAGTACTAAAACACTGTCTAAGCTGTTCACCAACCGCAATGCATTTAGTCTTTCAGAAGAAACTAATTTAAACATTTGTGCCAAGCTAGGTAAGAAAAATGTATTGTAATAATGTGAATTATGTGAAATATAATGCATTTTTCAAAGCACTGTGCATGAGAGCATGTTTTAGTGCACCCGACAAACAGAAATAATACCTTTATAAAAGAGCATAACAAGACCTCTTTAAAATAAAATAATGATGGCGCTCTAGCAATAAACTCATGGCAAAGGCTACCTTAAATGCTCTAGATTGTATTGTCCTGTGTTGATATTTTGACTAATCGGTGTGCTGTAACACATCAGGCTTTGTAAGTTGATATTATTGGTTCTTTCTCTTTGCTAAGGAAGTGGTTTGACACTATTGGACTTGTGATCCAATCCCCATCTCACCCACACTCTCCCAGATCCCAGTGGCACTGTAATTGGCACCCTCATGCGGGAGAAGCTATTTCAGCCGGAGGGATCAAAATAGACTCTAAACTCCTCACTCCTCAATGAATCCTCATTGGCTCAAAGAAGCAGAAAAAAGTAATTCAAGTTGCTATCTGGTTAAGAGGGGAAAAGAGAAATTTCAGATTGCATCACGGCCAAAAGCCATCGGCCTGGAGGTGGAAAGGACTGTGTCGCTCATCATGTCGCCTGGAATGAAAACTCATGTAGTCTGGCCACCCTGGCAGGGACTTTACCACTGTGACAGACTCTCGAGTCAATGGAGAGTGCTTATCATCATGGCTATTTGATGAACTCTGAACAAAGCCCAGAGAATGGACACCACCAGGCGAAGCATTTCCCATGAGTCAAAACAAAAGATAACTAGCAGGGTATAATTTAACGTCCTAGGGCTGCATCTAACTGTCACCTAACAACACACTGGGCACCGGCAAACAAATGAAGTGTTATTAGAATGTCTCTCTCAGGTCCTGTGCCACTTCTAAGACCAAGAAACTCCTGTTATATTGTTTCATTAAATGCAATATGATCTACAATCCCGCTGTCTTCTCCTCAAGGAGTAATTACGGAAGAACAGGAGTGTCAGCATTTTTTTCTAGCTCGTCAACAACAAGAATGAAGCAGCGTAATTAAATCCTACACATAAATCTCCACAAAAACCTTTGGAGGAGTCAAAAGCCACAGGGCCAGAGATCTCGCTTTGCATGTCTCCTGCTCAATTGCTTGCAAATGCGACACTTAATCACTGTTACACAGCACATCCTGATCTATGGCGCTCATTTAGGTTGAATTACCTCTTTAAAGGATAAGCATGTTGTTTATTTGATTACAGAGGACAGTACAAATAATAAAACACAGGCTCAGTGGATCAGATATTAATGAAGTGTCATGCTGAACAATAAAAAGGAATTGTGATAAAGTTATTTTAAAAAGGGAATGCATAGTAGTAAGACTGTCTATACCAGTGGTTCCCAAACTTTTATAACTCGCGGCCTCCAAAAACCAAACACAAATGTTTCTGTAGTCCCCCTGCAATTTTTTTAATGAACTCACTATTTGTGGCAGGTTAGTAACTTGTACAGAAGTAAAAAGTTATTTTCTGAATAAATATATAATATGAATGTATATAAATGTATAAACGAACACAACAGATCACCAAGCCCAGAGAGATTCAGGATATAAAAGGAGAACCAATATCTTGGCACTGGGCAGATGCCATAAGCTGGTAGACCGTCTTTGGGTCAGTCAGGATGCAGGCAGAGAGCATTCAGACTAGAGCTGCGCAGGACAGATTTTGAGCAATCTTTTAGGCGGGTTTTAACCATCTTAAAGCCTGCACCAATTTATTTAATCAATATAAGTATTATCTTACTTCTCAAATCTTGAATCGGGTTCTGCTAGTGCAGGTCCGTAGTTCAGATGTTAGACTAACGTTAGAGTACTGGACCCGTTGACACGTATTCAGCAAATTAATAAAAGTTAAATTAGCAGTTCGGTATTAAACTAGCCAAATAGTGAACACAACAGTTTATTATTTATTTCTCGTTACCTAAACATCATAATAGTCATAATATATAAAATTATGACTAGATATTTTTACATATATTAAATTTTTTATTTCTATTAATAACAGCAGGCCACAGGTTGAAAACCACCTGCCTGTATACCATTTGCAGAGACTAAATTTCTTATGCCGAGTTCAGACTGCACGATTTTCAAAGTAGTCGTGTCACGGATGTTTTCACACTGCATGACTATCTGGGGTAGCATTTCATCGCTGTTGTGTTTAAACTCCAAGATGGATTGGCACACTGCATGACTTTAGAATAAGAAGAATCGCCGACAACTTTGTCTCGATCCACAAACTACATCTCACAAGCAAACACACGCAAGAAGCGACATGGAAACAACACGAGGTCCCGTACAGTAGTATATCTTTTGGTATTAACTACATACTGAGAAAGAAGCCTTTAGTGGGGTAGAAAATCTACTTATTTTGCTCACCTGGCATTTTTATAATTAAAAAAGGGAATTAGAATTAGAATTATTTCTAAGATATAGAAAGGGAATTAGCAATTTCTCCTTAACTTTTTTCTTTTTCGACCCGATTGTGATATAGCTCAGATGACACGTCAAACAGACATGAGTGCTCCTGCCAAATTTACACTAGTTTTTCCTTAATTTCTTGGGTCTAAACAGACCGAAAAGAAGCCCCTTTTTCCTGTGATTTCTCAAAACCTGTCGGTGAGTCAAAATCAGGGCTAAAATCATGCAGTCTGAACTCTGCATTAGTTTAGCTGTTTTTAACACTGATAAAACCAGTTGTTCTGTAAATTGTGCTAGATATTTATGTATCTTTATGGATTATTGTTACGCTAACATCTGGGATTAGTACATTTATTTTAAGGATTGATTACTTTTCATTGAGGGTCCATAAATTAATCAACAGTAAAAATAAAGATGTAAATAATGTTATTAAAGATCTCTATATTACAAAAGAGTAAGGTTTACTCAAAAAATATTTTGCAGGAGAACAATTTTAACAAGAAAGTGCAACGCAATCTCACGGCGATTCGTAACTTTTGGATTTAGGGGCTAATTCGTATGAATTCGTACAATCTATTTCGTACAAATTATTACAATTTGCTCATCACCCAATGACGGTTGGGGTTAGGGGTGGGGTTAGGTGCCACGCCTCCTTTTTAAAATCGTACATTTTCGTACGAATCCGTACGAATTAGCCACTAAACTGACAAAACGAAAAATACTTACGTTTCCTCGTGAGATCAGGCTGAAAAGTGATATTAAAATCATTTGACATAATGTAAATATTGTTTAAATACAAAAAATACTTCAATGTTTAAAAATTCTCCATAGTCCATCTAAATCAGCAATGTCCAAACTAGGGCCCACTGGCCAAAGTTGGCCCATGGTAACCTTTGATTTGGCCCACCATCCCACATGAGAAGATGGGGAGAATGCCTTTAATAGAGATTGAAATTGCTAATTTAACGTAATTTTTTGTTTGTTTGTTTGTTTTATTGCTGAGCTGCAAAAAAGCAAACTTAAAATAAAAGTTTCAATTAAATGTTGTAAATAAATCAGATTTTTTAAAAATATAAATACTCACTCAACGAATAGAGGACAATACAGAAGACATCAGTGAGCAAATCAAGGCAAAAAAACAGGTGCAGCTTGACTAGTGCATCTACATTCTGTTATAAATGAGATTTTTTTAATGTAATAAGTTTGTTATAAAGTTTTTAAATATATACTGCTTTAGTTAATATAAAGCAAAGTTTTGTAGTTATTTTTAAATATTAAATAAATTAGGAAATCACCAATGCCAACTTTAATGTAATAGAGTTTGGTATATTTACCGTCGGCCCACCAATCTAAATCAAGATTTGTTTTTGGCTCTTTATAAGAAAAAGTTTGGGCACCCCTGATCTAAATGCTAAAACTAGTAATGCTATAAAATAACTAGTATCACCTAATTTAAATAAAACCCTGAATATTAACTTAATCAATATCTGTTGATTATTAATATGTAACATCAATCCAATATATTTTGCATCCCTAAAATAATATAATTGTGATATACAAAGAGTTATCAGAGAGTATATTAACATTACAACAGAAAGGACATTAATATGCTGTTTTGTATGCCTCGTGATATTTTTGCACAAATGAATAGAAAAAACGCAGATTGTAATTACCAGTTATGGTATAATTAACTAGTTACTTGGTAATATTGAGTGAAATTTCAAAAGAAAAATCAGAATAAATCTACCATAAGTAAGAGCAATTAAAATAAGTGATGCTAGTCACGAAGGGAAATATCCAAAAATTGACCTCCACACCAGTTCTGTTTGCTATGCTAAATAGTGTTTGCTATGCTGGACCCTCTGTCAGCGCCTCAAGGAAGATGTTAGCACGAAGAAAAAAAACTCATTTTAAAGAAAGTAATTATATTTTGATTAAAGAAAACAAGAAAGTAAATAGGGTCAATTCATGTTGACTCCCCTGCAACAAAATTGCAACAACAACCAATTTGGTGATAAAAAAAAAACTAGCAGTGATGAGAAAGCATCAATGCTGAAATGTAGTATTGGACAAGTTGTTGTTTTTGTTTGTTCAAAACTGTGATGCCAATCAATGTGTTTTCATTGCAATAAGAGGTCAGTCGCACTCAACCGAGTAAGCCCAATAAACAGAGATAAATAGCAAGTGTAGACAAGCCTCTTGTCATTCCTAGTATCTCTGTCACATCACACGACGCTCCCAAACAACACACAAGAGAATTCTGGGTTAGTGACACAGCCGTTTTGAGCTCTTTTCTTCCACACCACCCTCTGTCAAAATGCAGACAAACCCACACTCGCTCTACTAACACATTTATACGCATATTAAATCAGCCAGCTCAATTAACAACTGGCCAAGCTCTCAACCCAGCCCATCCATCCGTTCGGCAGCTGTTTTTTTTTTTCCTCAACCATCTGTTAGACTATTCACCATATTAAGCGCTTCCCTCAGTGACATGCAGAGGTCAGACACTCAGTTCCTCCTCCCAAAAACTGTTATCTACAATCCAGGCACATGAAAAATACGTGCCTGTGGTGACAAAATCTATGTCTTATTGCTGCTAGCACATTTTACAGCAGTTGCAATATAAAATGCCCACTGAGTGACGTTAGAAAGCATGTTCAGTTTTCACAGAAACAGATATACTTGACTATGGCAATGTTTTATTGCACTGATTAACTGATTTGCTTTAGCCTAACTGTTAATGTTAAAGTGTGCGTTAATAACTAAATCTTTGAGTTAGTCAAACCATGTTGTTTTACTCCATATCAAAAGTACAACATCATGCCAGGTGAGCTACTGAGCAAGTTTACTACAATGGAAAACCATACATAAAGATTATGCGATTCAGAGGGTGACACGGTGGCTCAGTGGTCAGCACTGTCGCCTCACAGCAAGAAGGTTGCTGGTTCGAACCACGGCTGGGTCAGTTGGTGTTTCTGTGTGGAGTTTGCATGTTCTCGCCGCGTCCGCGTGGGTTTCCTCCAGGCGCTCCGGTTTCCCCAACAGTCCAAAGACATACGCTATAGGTGAATTTATTAAACTAAATTGGCCATAGTGTATGTGTGTGGATGAGTGTGTATGGGTGTTTCCCAGTACTGGGTTGCAGCTGGAAGGGCATCCGCTGTGTAAAACATATGCTGGATTAGTTGACGGTTCATTCTGCTGTGGTGACCCCTGATGAATAAAGGGTCTAAGCCGAAGGAAAAATTAATGAAGGTTTCTTAAGGTCATAATAAATGGAGCACAGTTCGGTTCCGTACTGCTCACATTTGGGGGCTTTTCAACTGCACTCCGTACCTAATAACTGGTACTTTTTAGCACCACCTCAGATGAGGTTCCAAGCAAAAACTTGAACCCCTAACCTGAACCTACATATCATATATACACACTGATGATCACCAATTGGCTCAAGAGAATAGTCACTACCAGTATCATTGGATTTAAAACAGAAGAAACCAAACTGGCTGCATTTAAACAGTCAGCTGCACCCACTACTGAAGAACAACATTCTATCGGTAGCATTCTTGTGGGTTAGTTTGTGTCATGCATTTGTTTATTGCATTTGCGATGATTTCACAGCACTAGATGGGCACAAGTACATCGAAAATCCCTCCCACTACAAGGGGTATTAAACTGCAGTTAAAATGTAATCCAAAAGCAAAACTGAACAGAAGCAAGCCATGCTGTGCCGAAACATACCATACCACACAATGGAAAAGCAGCTACAGTATTGGCTAAGAGAGAATGTTAAAGTGAGGTTAGAGAATTTGATCAGCTCCATGCATCCTGTCTCTCTTGTATCAAACATCAAATGACAAGATAAATTACCAAACATAGAGATTCTCCAGACCTGTGGCCATCTAGGCTTTCCAGCCTGTTGCTCAGACCCACTGACCTAGGCATGTTGTACACACGACAGATTCATGCCTGCCAAAGCAGGTTTTCACTGACTACATTTACATGGATATCAGTAATCGAATTATTTGTTTAATCTAATTAAGAGAATAATAAGACTAAGGTGCTTACATGAGTTGCTTTTTGAGTGTTACTTTCATGATCCCGTTTTATGTTATAGCACATAATTCGATTAACTTCATTGCGTCACCGCGCTATCCGCATTTCCTCTGGAGTTTCATGTAATTTCAGGTGTTTTATTTTTAATTTCTCGACTTTAACTGCAGTTTGGCACTTTCACTTTCATTCACGAACATTTCATGCATGGCCACCCTGACAAACGAGATATTGGATGCAGCTATGAACTGCTGGAAGAGTTGTTTTAATGGAAGTTCATATCGCATGCTGAATGAAAGAAAGAAAAAAAAACCTCTGCATTTCACGATGCAGGTGTCTGTGGTCTGCACTGACTCGGTAGGTGCAAAGAGTGTCAATCAGCCGTGCATGTGTGTGTGTTCTGGGTGTGTGTGTGTGTGGACTACATGTCGCAAAAGTCCTACATGACAGTAATAGTTCGAGTAAAGTGTTTACATGTATGTACTGCACTTTAATAATGCGACTAAAATCAGCATACTCCACATGTCTTAATTCGATTTCTCTGTTGTTCGATTATGACCTTAATCTAATTAAATTAATCAAAAATCGCGTTTACATGGTAGACTCATAATCAGAGTATTGTCTTAATTGCATTAAAATCGAATTATTGGTGTCCATGTAAACGTAGTCAGTGTCAAGTAGAGCGGCAGATGCTCTCAAAGAGGGCAACTGAAACTTTGAATGGAAAAAGTCATTCTGAAAACTATGCAATACGCTTATTTCATGAGGCCTCCATTTTAAAAAACGAAAGCAAGGCTGTGGTGAGAAGAAACCTGGAAGTATAGAATCAACACTGTAAACATTGCAACAACATGCTGTGGACTACCAACCTCCAGCTGCTGCCTCGATTTCAAATTGCAGAAATTGTGTAAACGTCACTTTAATATTATTCAGTTAAGTTTAACACTGAATACTATGGTAAATCAGCGCTGTTTAATAACATGATCTACAGTGCATTAAATGTTAGCGAGAAATTTACATTTAGTTTTTTTTTAGTACCGAAATTTCATGACAAGTCTAATATAGTGAAAGAATCAGTTCATTAACTTGAGTTTGATAAATGCCATCTAAAAAGTGTGTTTGGGAAAGAAAACGTTAGCTAACTACTGCCATTTCCCTTAACCCTGCTGAAAATGAGGTCTGATATCCCTTTTTATTATCACTATCCATTTAGAACAGACCTTCGGGTCACTCGGAAGGCAGTGAAATTATAAATTTGTGTCGCTTTCTCTTCGCTGATAAGATATACAGCCAGGTATACAACGTTCCTGTGTGACTCCAAGCAATACTTCCGGGTTTCTTTCCACCGCAGCCTCGATTTTGCTTTTGAAATGGCAGCCGCATAAAAAATCAGTTTATAAGCATCCAAACAATAATATGCTGGTCCAGCCTGATCTCATGAGTAAACGTAAGTATTTTATGTTTTGTCAGTTTAGTGGAGTTCTGTCATACAAAAATGTATGATTTTAAAAAGGAGGCTTGGCACCCAACCCCGCCCCTAAACTCAATCGTCATTGGGGGATGAGCAAATCGTACTAAACTGTACAAATGAGATTGTATGAATTCATATGAATTAGCCACTAAATCAAAAAGTTATGAATTGCCGTGGGATTGTGTTGGGTGGTCGTAGAAAGGGTATTGGGTAAACAGAGAGGCCAGATGGATCACTGTTGTAGGATTGAAAACTCAACTGTAGAAGTTTTCATTGGTTCACTTCAATCTGAAATGCCAAAGTCCAACCCCAAAAACCTGTGAGTTAGGGTGCAAAACTTTAAAAAGTGCACCAGACATTAGTCAGGTTGGTATTAATTTTAAATAAATTGAAGTGAATTGAACATAAAACAATTCAGTTGCCCCCCTTCCCCCACCACGCCAAAAAAATCAAGAATTGTGTTGTTTCAGCTCATTTTAAATAAGTAGTTTGAGCAAACAACAAACATCATTTTTATGAGTGTGGGAGACTTGAAATAATTGTGCTTTTTCCAAATGAACCCGATAAGGCCTGAAAAGTTACAGTATGTAAAGAGGTTACAGTCATTGACATTTTAGCACTTCAGAACTTGTTAAGTGCTTTTTGAGAAACACATAGAAAAGAAACACAGAAATCTATGTTATTGACATCAGATCCATGAGCAAAAGCCACTAGCTTCATTATGCCGCATGGTCATGCAGAGCCTTTCTTCTTTTGTGTGCAGAAGCTTTTTCCCAGAGATTAGGTAAACAGGGTTGCAGACAACACTAGCAAATATGTAATTTATTAGGATATCGATTTAGTTTCTATCAAGCTATTACATTTATTTTTTCCAATCCACTGGTCTCAATCGAAAGCCAAACTGAGAAATAACCTGTTTTCATCAGGCAAGGGATAATATAAAGTAATAATAATAAGTAAACAAATGAATGACAGTAACGGAGCAGTCAGCAAATCTGTCAGCAGGACACCAGAGGATTTTTCCTTACTGTAGACTGAGCACGCTTCAAGGTAGTTTACATTCAGGCTCAGTCAGGTTTGAAATAAAAATGAATAAGTGAATGCTGAGTCACATTCAGGTCTTATAGAGCAGTGGTTCCCAACCTTTTTTTGCCTGAGACCCCCTTTTCCCCCGGAAAATATATTGTATGGCACCCCTCAACATTTAATGATATTATCGCTCATATGGTTAGCAGTAAGGATGACAAAAAATGTTGTTTTCAAACAAACAATATGTTTATTAATGGTCTAGATATGTTTATGCACAAATAATAGCCTAATGTAAAATATAAAAGCAAAACATCAGTAGGACATTTGTAACTGGAAAAGCGGAAGCCTTTGGCCTTTAAATTGGCCCTATATTAGTTGCCAATTAGGTGCCAGTTTTTTAAAGCTTTCTTGTCAGTAACGCTGATGTCCCTCATCTCATTTTGGGTGTGTGTCAATTTTTTTCTCTTGGGCTCAAAAAATGCTCTGAGCTTGTCGTAGTATTGAGGATGAGTCGTCTGCAAATGTTTTATTAATTCGGACTCATGCATTTGTAAGCAAGAATTTTGGTGCAGATAATGCACTGTGGCTGGGTCAAGGATTCTTTGATTGGAGAAAACGGAATAAAAGCAAAGTTCGTGTAACTATCTTTCTGCATTTCGTGTTTCCTATATTGCTAATGCTGCAACCCGAAATGTTTGCTGCTTCCTCACCTGGGTCCAGTATGCTTGGGTCATTAGTAGTAGCTGCTGAAGGTGAATCAGTGAGACTGTCTTTTTTTGTGGAAGACGAATTACAAATTTGTCAATTTTTTGGTCAGCCAGGGGATAAAATTAACTAAGGCAACATGATCGTTCTCCTATTTGTCTACTGCTAAAAAATATGATGCGACCCCCCCACAGAGCTAGATGAGGCCCCCTTGTGGGCCAGACCCCCCTGTTGGGAACCGCTGTTATAGAGTCTTTGTCAATTTGGGTTTTCCTTTAACAAAAAAATAAATAGCTTATGCATTTTGAGTTTGATAAATTCAGGCCTCTATCTACTGATGCACTATAGCAACTGTGCCTGGATAGCTTATCTACCAACCTATGATTTAGTTTTAATCGCTTATTGCTCAAATCGCACACTTGATTATTCTAAAAGGTTCGAAATTACTGCCTCAATGTAAAACTGGTCGATTCCTTCAGTCATTTTCGCCAATCAGTCCCACAGGCAAAAATCCCTCTACAAACAGGACAAAAAGATGTGAACAGAGAATGGATGAAAACAATGGATAAACTAGGACACACATAATCACTTCTGCAGTAGACTACACAGTGAATACATAATGTCTGCAAATCACTGAGCCTAATTCGCCTTCTCACATCTTCTGGCATTTATTCTGCACCTTTATCACATGCCGAACACCTAACCATCAATCCATTTCTCTTTCTCTCCATCTCACTTTGGAGTTACTTGCTTCATCACCTTTTCACACCTCTTGTTTCCCAGAGAGTTTAACTATAGGAAAGAAGACATGATGGAAGCAGGATATGTGGGAAGACATGAACGTCTCCTCTAATATTCACTGCTCTGCCACTAAAGGTGCTCTGCTGTTCTGGCATATATAATCTGGTGAGGAAATCCAGCAATAAAACGCACTGGAGCTGAACGGATGGCGAAAGAACAATAATAACTTACAATACACCACGGCTTCATCACACGCTGAGAACGGGGCTGAGCCCCAGCCGTAAATCATCATGCAGGTTTGTAAATACCCAGCAGACAGAGGCAGACTTGGAGAGTATAACAGCAGAGAGGTGCCGAGTGAATGTAGATGCGTTCCATGATCTGCCTCTTCACCTGCAAGGTCAACTAGGAGGAGCACGGGGATCTGCAGTGAAACTCAAGCTTGCCAACAAATGCAACTTTATTCCTCCACTTTTACAACACAGAGGGACACTCAGAGGATATAACCACAGCGGAACAGCTTTTGGCAGGGACATCCTTGTCAAAACCACAATTCCCAGCAGCAAAGAGATTTGTTGATGTCCAATATATTCAGAATTAAGTGTAAATAAGTAAATGAAGTAATGTGTAGTAATGTTTATGCTTTCAAAAATTCATGTTAAGCATCTTAGCTTATTTCAAGGGGAAGAGAGTTACACAACGCAATTTTATTCGTTCATTCATTCATTCATTTTCTTTCGGCTTAGTCTCTGATTTAGTAAGGGTCATCAAAGTGGAATGAACTGTCAACTACTCAACTACTAGCAACACCATTTTAAAATAAAAAAAGATATCTTTTTTTAATTAAAATGATATTTTATTGTAAGAAAAGAAAACATTTTTTGTACGTTTTGATCGTTCATTTACTTGACAACAGAGTTTTCAGAGCTAAATTAGTTTTCAACAGTGTTGGGCACGTTACTTTAAAAGAGTAATTAGTTATAGTTACTACAGTAGATACTTCTTACAAATATTAACTGAGTTAGTAACTGAGTTAGATGATTATAAAAGTAACTAATTACCAGGGAAAGTAACTATTACGTTACTTTAAAAAAATCTAATTTATCAAATGACTATAAAATAAATATAATGAATAATAACATAATAAATATAGTATTTTAATGTTGTAGTGGAAAAATGTGAGAAACAATGGCAGCATGTTGCGTCTGAGTAATAAGTGTTTGCGGAGGAGAAAAATTAAGTTTTATTTGCTTTGTTGTCGTGGCTTCATCTCCTCCTTTGGAGCAGAGCTCACGTTATCACCTGCGTAGCCACAAATTTTGTGGCGGCATGTGATGATGTGAGGTGCATCATTAGATTAGAATTACTTGTCACCAACGCAGTGAGACACTTTTTTCCTGGGCTTGAGTGGCACGATACAGTGCATGAACATTCTTGAGTTTCACCTCAATGAGGGAAAAGTAGTGCGTATATTTCCGGTTTGCAAACGTAACCTTTGAACTTGTTGGATTTGACATCGCTCTAACTGGTCATAACAGGGGAAACAGTAATTCAATTGATTACTCGTTACTGAAAAAGTATGGCTGTTAGTAACGCCATTTATTTACAGCACCGTTAATCTTATCACTGGTGAATGAAATTGAAAGTTTTTCAAAAACGACATCATTGTTTTTTCCATATAACAACAGTAGCATCATACGCATGAACTGTTCAATCTATAGTCAAGAGAGAGTACTTAAGCAAAACTACAAATGTGGAGTTTAGGACCATGTGAGCATAGGTGTGTCACATTTCTATACAAAGTGTTTCTATTTAGTATAGTACATTATTGTTATGTATTGACCTTATTCTGCAATGCTGAAGTGTGCTCGTTTTTGTGATTGTTTTAGAACTTCCGAATCAGTTGCCTATAGGAGAAATAACTAGGAATAATAAACGGCAGAAAACGGTCAAACTACTTGCTCCATAAACAAATGTGTTCATGACTATACAGACAAAGCAAAATGATGTAATAAGAATATATCAGTTTGCAACATCAAGCAGCATAACGAGCTGTTTTTAATATCTAAAATTGAATGAAAGTGAATGAGACTTGAAGTCTCGTGCCAAAAAGATTCATATGGCTGCGCCCGCTCGTACGTGAAAAATAAGGTCAATACTCTTAGGTCTGTAACATATATTGTAATACATACTTTGTTAATTAGAACATTTGTTGAGTGCAGCAATGTCAACATTTTACAAAGTTGATTTTTAAGAAAAAAGCAATCATTGCATTGCTTAAAGTTATCATGTTTCCAAAAGTATGTGGTCATGTTTATCATTGCCCTTCAAAATTCAGGAGGTTGTGAATTAATGAAAAAGTTAAAAGAGTCATTTCATATTTTATCGAATTTGAGTTATGAGTAACATTTGAAGCTCTTAGACTTTTGTCTGCTCCGACAGATGTGTTTGGTTCAACTATAATCACATTCAGAGTAAAAGGAGTGTGAAATTGATATCAAATATTTCCAAATTTCTTCAAAAAAAGTACCTGGTGTACTTTTTGAAGAGGCTTGATCTAAAATACATTACTATTAATGTTATGCTAATAATCTGCAGCTCACCAATTACATGTTTATCAAAATATAGCAAAACTGAAATATTGTGAACTATTATTACAATGTAAACTTTTCATATTTAATTGTATTTTTTATTAAGTGCACAACAGATTTTCTACAGTCAATTTTCCTGTCTTTAGTGCATTATAATCCTTCTGAAATCATTTGAATATGCTGATTTGCTGTTTAAGAACTATTACTTATGGTGAATAAAGTGCTTCTTATGTAAATCATGTCGATGAATACAAGGTTTAAAAGAATAGCCTTAATGTGAAATAAGACATATTTGCACATCAAAGTAAAAGTTTTTACTGCTACTTTTAATCAGTTCAATGCATCCTTGATTAATGCAAATAGTTATTTATTTCCAATTTCATTCTAAACTGATCTATTCTAACGCTAAAGACCCACTAAGTTTATTCCAATACTTCTCTTGCCATTTGACTAACTAAAACTCAAACCAGTCGGAATCCAAAACCCAATTAGAGGCAGACAACCGGATCGATTGCATATCTCACACCCACAGGACAGCTTTTGTTTGTGATAAGGGTTATCACAGAGTTTCTGGTTTGTCGGGCCAAACTTTCTGCTCTCCAATAACATCAGCAGGTTATGAGGGAATCTGGAGGGGGAAGTGAAGCGATTCAATTCCATGTCTGCCACAATCCCCTGATAATCAGGCCAAACTAAATCAATTACAGAGAACAAACGCAGGTGATGATTTCCACCACCGCCACGCAGAGTCTCATCACAGACCTGGAGAGAAAGGTTTGAACTGACAGTGAGGCCATAATGGTACAGGGACAATAGGTTTATTTATCCACTGATTCAATCTCAGAAGCAAGGAGGTGGCAAAAATCTAATTCAATTAAAATAATAATAATATTATGGAGAAAAAAAAATCGATAATTTGATCACATTTGATAACACTAATGAGGTTTATTATCAATGTTTAAACTCTTGCAGTTATGTCAGAGTCAAGAAAGAAAAACATATAAAGGAATTCTGATGGATTTTCATAATTAGGATTTGGAACCGATCCTAATCAGATCAAACTAAAAAATCCTCTAAAATTCTCTTAGAAACTAATGAGATCACATAGGACAAACTACAGCCTTCTTGACAAGGAAGGACAGAGACTGAATGAAAAGTACCAAAATAATACAGTCTTGCCAGTGTAGTTTTTATTGTCGAGTACTATAATTTTTTTTGTTTGTTTTTATTATTGTTTCAATTGTTTTTCGTAGGGATGCATGATATAACGGCGCCCATATTGTTATCGGCCGATTAATGCTATTTTTAATGTTATAGTTATCGGTCCAATGTCAAAATTAGGCCGATATCTTTAAGCCTACGGAACTGCCTGCCTCACGCATGAGCGTGATGGGCGAAACTTGTTCAGTGCACTATATTGGTTATAGCTATATAACTATAGCTTTCCTCACATTGATTATTCCTTAAGTCTTAAGATTATTCCTTAAGATTATTAAGTCCGTTCTTGCTTTGTCTGGTATTTCTGTGCGTTAATAACTCAGTTAGTAACCATATCCCTTATCATTGTAGATATGTTTGATAGAGTGTCATTGTGTATTTTGCTTTAAATCGCATCAGGAAAAACCGCAGCGACGCACACGTGCCAAACAACTTGTTGGGTTGTTTGTAATCTAATATGATTATTTGTTATTATCAACGCGTTGCTTGCCATGTATTGTTGATATAAGATTGTATTTAGTTTGATCGGCATATTTATAATGATTATAACGAGCGCACGTGATGGCTATTACCACGCACACATAGTGACTAGTGAGCCGTCAGAGCCTTTACAGCAGCAGGGAAGAGGTGCACCAGTCACTGAATCCAGCATAGAGGTTCTCACCCTCCGCCACATTCTGTCTTTTTATTTTTGTCATAAAGTCATCTGTGCTTAATGATCAGGTGTTGTATCAAAATCTGACTCCGAGGACAAATCTGACATCACACAGCGCCTGCAGTTACAGTTTCAAACTCGCAGCGGTTAATCATAAACCTTTCATCGATCATTTTTCCCCGCAATTGGGAGCACGAATATAGAAGCGTTGTCTGCTTGACTAGCAGCATCTACATGTGTTCAAAATAATGTAAAACACTAAATGGAACGAATTTATGCTGCATTTTCTAAAGTAATACTAACTGTATTTAGCTTTTCACTTGTACGGTGGCTCTGAACTGTCCAAACACCTCTACATATGTCCATTACTGTAACACATTTTATTCAAGAACATTTGAGCTGGTTTCAGTTCTTCAGTTCTTTCATTTTCATTTTATCAAAAAATATTTTTATTTTACTTGTTTGTTAATTAAATCCCATTTTGTTATTTAACATTTTATCAGCAGTCAAGTTGCATGTTAATTTGATATGCGAAGAAAAGGAAATCATTTATTTTTGGCATGCTGATTTATGTGAAATGGGGAATACATCATATCTAAATAATCACCTTGCAATTTTGAAATTATTGCTTTTTTGCTTTGAGTAGGCTATTCAGTTCAAACTTTTTGAAGTTTTTAAAATAAAATTAGTTGTTTACTGTATGAAAATATAACATTTTAAAATATTTATATTTATTAGCTATAGTACATTGGTTATCGGCTTCCAGATCTTAAGAGTTATCGGCTATCGATATCGGCTAAATAATCCATATCGGTGCATCCCTAGTTTTGGTTGTGCTTTTTCTTAAATAATACCTAATATTACTGTAGAATATTGCAAACTATTTAGAACTTCTGTATATTAATAGCAAGGACATATACATGCACTAAATTCGCTGTAGAAATAATAAACAAATGACAAGAAACACATTTACATTTCAGTATGATTTCCACACTTTTTCTAAATATTTCCTTCAAAAATGATTCTCAATTAATATGCTGATGTGAAAAGCATATAAAAAGGACCATAATGTCAACTCATGACCAGGAAAAATGTACTTTATCAGTGATTTTCTTTGCTGAACCTAAAAAAAAGCACAAAAAAATTAACTGAATAACTGAGATTATGAGATAATTGTTAACTAAGAAAAGAATCAACATACACAGTATGTATCATTATTATTACTATTAATTGAATTTTTTAAATTACATTTTGGGCTACACGGTGGCGCAGTGGTTAGCACTGTCACCTCACAGCCAGAAGGTTGCTGGTTCAAGTGCTGCCTGGGCCAGTTGGCATTTCTGTGTGGAGTTTGCATGTTCTCCCCGTGTTGGCGTGGGTTTCCACCGGGTGCTCCGGTTTCCCCCACAGTCCAAAGACATGTGCCATGAGTGAGTTGAATAAACTAAACTGTACGGGTGATACCCAGTGATGGGTTGCAGCTGGAAGGGCATCTGCTGCGTAAAACATATGCTGGTTAAGTTGGTGACACCAGATTAATAAAGGGACTAAGCCGAAAAGAAAATGAATGAATGAAATGACATTTTACTTTGTTTTGCTATTTTGAATGTTGTTATTTGAATTTTTTTAACGCCTATAGCTTTAATTCTTTTTTAGATAGTTTTATTTTAATAACATTAATAATGAGAAATGTTTTAACAAAAAAGTTACATAACAATCCTGACTCTTGCATGTGACTGACACTTGAAGTCCTTGTCAAACACACAATGTCAAATTCTAATTAAAATACAATTGTTTACTAAAGAGTTTTTATGTAAAGTATAATTGCCATTATCACTTGTATTTTGATGACATCCTTTATGAATCATTTAGTGAATGTATTAAATGAAAAACGGTATTTCAATCATAAATTCAGCTATTTATTTCAAGTTCATTAAAAACAGTTGCGATCACATTAAGCTAATGTGCTGAAGTGTTGGTCTTTAACAGAGAAATGTATTCAGCTATAACAATCAGAGCGAATTACTTCCATAATCAGCATTCTTTCTTTCACTATGCAGACAGCAGGCAATATTAACTCGCAGCTGAGACGTTGGCCAGCTTATGGTTATTAGCTACTTGCACAGGAAATTGCTCTCATTAAAAAGACGATTTGACTGTCAAGTTGGGAAATTCTGTAAAATCATTTTGTCTCAATTGGACTGGAGCGTGTATAATTGACTATAAGCTACTATTAAAGGCACAGCAGATGTTGAGTACACCAGCCGTATCTATTACTCCTCAAGATGATTGAAAACCCAAACCAATAGCCCACCGATCCCTCTGAGCAATCAGCCGGCTGTGGTCCTCGCAGCAGAGACCCGTGACTGAAATTCATTTTCACCACAGCTCAGAATCTGTTTTTCCAGTAGCAGCGTTTCTTATCGAGATCAGCACGGTCTGCTCTAAAAGTAAAGACGATGATATAAGCATCAGCTGGAGGAGAGAAAAAAAAAAACTTTCACCCAAGGATAATCTCTCAACAAGAAATACAGTGCAAGCAACATATATTTTAAAAAGATATATGTTCTGCTGTTTTTCTCTGCTGTTTTCATTGGCATGAGAACACTGGGTGGGGTTTGTATGCTCCTTCACAGGAACACTCTTGACTGATACAGTACTGATTTAACAAGTAATATCACACACCAACCATAAAGACCAACTGAAGATACACTTCCTCTGGCAAGCAGGTCATGTAATACGTCTAAAAATACAAACATTAATTATCAATGGAAAGCAAAGACCTAGGGGTGTCTGTTCGTGGGTTTCTGCAGGGACTTGATGCTCAGAGAATCTGACAACTTACGGCATCTCTACAGGAGACAGCTGAGCAGCAACATTAAGTGCTTTTGGCAAGTATATATACACATATCTCATATATTGTACGCTCATCTAAATATTGTAGAGAAAGTAAGTCTTGTATAATAATTGGTTATTTATAGGCTATATAAAAATTTAGGGTGCTAATTAAAGGTTCCAAAATTGTGAAGAAACAGAAGAGCCATTATAACAGAACATTTGAGAGAAAAATACTTGGAAGAACCATTTTGGTGTGAAGAACATTTTAACAGTAAGAACCTTTTTTATAAGAGAATCGTTTGTTGAATGAAAACATTCCATATGTTGTAGTTTCCTCAAAGAAACGCCAATAAAGAGCCATAATTTGTTTGAGTATACATACATACTTCTTTACGAAGCCGTTTTACATACTAGTTCTTATAGAACGCTAAAGGCTTAGCTTTTTCCTCGGTTATCAAAACAGATTAGCCGTCCAAAAAAACTTTTCTTCATAATAATTCCAAACAGCTACCTCAAGACCACTTATTAAATAAATATTCTGAAAACCTGAACCTTATCTGGTGAAATAACAGACATTATGGGGTCATTACAAACTATAAAATCCATAAAATTGGATTAAGCTTACCCAATATTGATTTTTAACTCGAAACAAAGTGATTCAGTGTCATACCTGCACGAAACGGTGATCTCCACTTTAGTGGCGGGAATATTCCCCGTGATTGGGTCGAACTCGCAAACTGAGGCCATGTCCTCCAGTTTATCCATAACGTCGCCTTCCATGGGCGCGCGGGACAAGATGAATCTTTCTACTTCAAACAGTTTGGCAGGTCTGGGTCCTGCGGTGCTTGCTAAAATCTCAGAGCTCCGGCGGGGCGCGCGCAGGACCGCAGTGGGTGACACAGAATCAGCGTCTGTGATGAAGGCGCGCTGGAGACCGCGGACGCCCTGTGATGCGCTCAAAATATAGTGTCAATGATGTTGGCAGAAATTTTAAGATGGTTATACAACGGGTTTGGTTCGCTAAATGAAAAACTCAAGGAAGAGTAGAAGTGCGCGCCTCCTGTGACAGCGGTGAGATATGTGTGTGTCCGCACTGTGTGGAGTGTAAAGTAAAAGAGCAGAACTCCACCCCTCGCGCATTCTTTCACATATTCGAGCCCTTGCGCGCGCTCGGCGCAGCATCACGCTATTGATCCACCGCTATGGCTCATTACAGCAAGAGCCATTTCTCACGGCGGTTAACTTCTGAAATACAATCCTCAAACCACACTGGGAAGGGAATAAAGGTAGAAATGCTGCAAGTAAAAACCTAGTAGTTCGTTGGAAAAAATGTAGATTTTGAAAAGACAAAACATGCACTTTTACAGTAAAATATTGCTAAATACATTGCTATTTGCTGAAAAAAACATATCTTTATTGAGGTAATATGTATGCATTAATAAAAATAATTGATGTACAAACCTCACACCAAAACCAGAAGTTGCTAGTAAATTTCCCCAACAATAAAAACAATAGGAATTGCATTTACACCTGTTCTTTGAAGAACCTTAAACTTTTTTCACATTTACTACACAATCAATATCATGTCGAGAAATACACAAAGATTTAAATTAGGAACCAAAAAACAAAATAACCAAATAGTTAATAGAGGCAAAGGAAAAATTATTCTTTATAAAAACAATTAGTCTGTAAAACCTAAACAAACACACGTAAACACACACACACACACACACACACACACACACACACACACACACACACACACACACACACACACACACACACACACACACACACACACACACACAAGAAGAAGAAGACTATTTACCAGGTAAAATAATCATGAATATAGATATTTTAGGGCAATGAAAAAAAACTGTAGTAAATTTTATAAACAACTATAAAGAAACATTTACAAAGTTCAATTTATATATTGGTTCTTCACTAAAAAATCTTTGAAAAGTACTAAAATTCCTAAGTAGAAACTGTTATTTCTTGTATATATATTCCAATAACCTTTGTTTACAACTTTACCTACAAACAACTTTCTCTTACATAAAAAAAAAAAAAAACATTACCCCTAATTGTACTGTATGGAAAGATACCAAAATTCCCTGAATGAATAATCACATTTCTATCCTGTACTGCATGTAACTAATTAAACAAAGCTATAATTAGAGAAAGAAAACAACATTAAAAGTTGTTTGCATAAGCTAAAATTATAGTTAAACTATTTTCTAGCCAACTGAGGCTTTTGTTGACAAGACACTTCAAACTACTTGCTGGTTTGTTATCAGCAAATATGTCGAAAGAACTAGGATAATTATCACACAGAATCACTTTTATGTCTAGTGGGAGATGGAAATCTGAGTTAGAGCTGATAAAACGCACAGTGTGATACAGCCCACCCAGTGTTCGTCATGCTGCAACTGCATTTCAGCACCACAGCAATGGACAGCTCCTCCATCTCCATCCAACACTGATTCAAAAAAAAAAAATCACCATAGCTGGACAACATAGTTAATCACTTGTCAGATTTAATTACAGCTGCTATTGTACACCCTGACCCAAAAGACCTTATGACCCATTTGAAAGCTTTTTCCCCAGATACTCCATTTCCTCCAAGCCACCCAGTGGGTAATTATGGGTGTTACCAGTGAAGGTCTGAAGGTGACGGTGTATGGCCTGCATTCTGACAGGACAGCATGCTGGAAAACTGTACAATCCCAATGTCACAGAGATCCAGGATTCAGAGAGGGAGGGTTGGTCTGACTGACACAATGGTGTTGCACTGGTTTTGTTCACCAAGCCTTTGAGGCTTGGATTTAAAGTGTGTGAAAGTGAAAATAGAAACACTACAAAAGACAGAACAGAGTGAATATGAGACAGAAGGAGAACCCTCTCAAACTCTTGAATTACTCCGCTGCTCAAACTGCATCTTGAGCCAGGAGTGAAAATGAAGAGACACTTCATTCAGAGTCTTTCCCCTTGGTTTGGACCCAATTCCACAGAGCACTTCACAAACTGACATACAGCCCTGCCTTTCAGTCACACATGCCGAGAGATCAGACACAGACGCCTCTTTTCTCACCGCCTCCGTTAAATTTCCATCTCCAAAAATCACTCGCCACAATAAATCAGACGGCAAATGGAAAACAAGGGGCTGTCACTGAACCAGCCAGGGCTCCGTAATTTCATGCCTTCTCGCATGGCGAAAACCATTAGTCAAGGGGTTTCCCCACAAGTGCCAACATTTATCCAGAGGCCAGTCCGCCTGGACACAGAGTAATAGGAGAGGGTGTCAGAGATTCAGTGTTTTCTCAAGCTGAAAACTCTTGTAGTATCTGTCTAGATATCCCAAGCAGGTCATCCTCGCCATATCTGCTCACGAACCCAGAATGCAGCCCGAAACATCATTTCATCCATCACTTCCTAAAAAAATACAAGCCGCATAGTCTTTATCTTCAACCTCAGGTCATGGGATTCAGCATGAGGTGCCTGTTTTTAGTTATATAGCCAGTGGGATTGTTGAAGCGGCAAGTCTGGAGCTACTTTGTGTTCATTCTGATCTGATCTCATTCTGTGTCACAATATAAAGTCTCTTATATGACATACATCCAAGCGTAGAAAGAAAGTCTTTTCTTCCTGCTGCTATTATAGAGCTGCTCACAGTAAACCAGTCAGTATTAAACTGTGCAATATAAACTAGTCTAATTTTTGTTTGAAAGGTTAAACTATTGAATTGTCCAATTTTTGTATTATTATTTATACACTATTGAATATATTTTAAATGGTGTCTCTGCTTTATATTTTGCAGATTTATTGTTGCTGCTGTAACAGAAATTTCCCGACTGTGGGACAAATAAATGTAAGTGCATCCGAAAAGTAATGATAGCGCTTCACTTTTTCCACATTTTTTTATGTTACAGCCTTATTCCAAAATGGATTACATTCATTTATTTCCTCAAAATTCTACACACAATACCCCATAATGACAATGTGAAAAAAAGATTTTTTGAAACTGTTGCAAATTTTTAAAAAATAAAAAAAATAAAAATCACATGTACATAAGTATTCACAGCCTTTGCTCAATACTTTGTTGATGCACCTTTGGCAGCAATTACAGCCTCAAGTCTTTTTTAATATGATGCCACAAGCTTGGCACACCTGTCTTTGGGAATTTTTGCCCATTCCTCTTTGCAGTACCTCTCAAGCTCTATCAGGTTGGATGGGAAGCGGTGTACAGCTATTTTTAGATCTCTCCAGAGATGTTCAATATAATTTAGGTCTGGGCTCTGGCTGGGCCACTGAAGGGCATTCACCGAGTTGTTGTGAAGCCACTGTATTGATATTTTGGCAGTGTGCTTTGGGTCATTGTCCTGCTGGAAGATGAACCGTCGCCCCAGTCTGAGGTCAAGAGCACTCTGAAGCAGGTTTTTATTCAGGATGTCTCGGTACATTGCTGCATTCATCTTTCCTTCCATCCTGACTAGTCTTCCAGTTCCTGCTGCTTAAAAACATCCCCACAGCATGATGCTGCCACCACCATGCTTCACTGTAGGGATGGTATTAGCCTGGTGATGAGCGGTGCCTGGTTTTCTCCAAACATAATGCCTGGCATTCACTCCAAAGAGTTCAACTTTAGTCTTATCAGACCAGAGAATTTTGTTTCTTATGGTCTGAGAGTTCTTCAGATGCCTTTTGGCAAATTCCAGGTGTGGAGTGGCTTCCGTCTGGCCACTCTACCACACAGGCCTGATTGGTGGATTGCTGCAGATGGTTGTTCCTCTGTAAGGTTCTTCTCTCTCCACAGAAGAACGCTGGAGCTCAGACAGAGTGACCATCGGGTTATTGATCACCTCACCGACTAAGGCCCTTCTCCTCTGATCACTCAGCTTAGATGGCCGGCCAGCTCTAGGAAGAGTCCTGGTGGTTCCAAACATCTTCCACTTACGGACAATGGAGGCCACTGTGCTCATTGGAACTCTCAGAGCAGCAGAAATTTTTCTGTAACCTTCCCCAGCCTTGTGCCTCGGGAAAATACTGTCTCAGAGGTCTACAGACAATTCCTTTGTCCTCATGCTTGGTTTGTGCTTTGACATGCACTGTCAACCCTGGGACCTTATATAGACAGGTGTATGCCTTTTCAAATCATGTCTTATCAACTGAATTTACCACAAGTGAACTCCAATTAAGCTGCTGAAACATCTCAAGAATGGTCAGTGGAAACAGAATGTACCTGAGCTCAATTTAAAGCTTTACAGCAAAGATTTAAAAAAAATCTTTTTTTCACATTGTCATTATGGGGTATTGTGTGTAGAAGTTTGAAATAAGGCTGTAACATAAAACAATGTGGAAAAAGTGAAGCGCTATGAATACTTTCTGGATGCACTGTATAGCTGATCTTATACTATTATCGAAAAAGACAAAAGCAATTAACACCAAAAAATATGTAAATAGAAATTATTTTAGATTATGTTTACAGGAGTATACAATATAGGTTTTTCAACTTTAATATTAAATATTTAATTCAAGATTTTTCAAAGTAAAAATTGAGCACAACATATGTTTGCATACTGTAGGTTGTTGACTGAACTGTGAGATGAACGGGTGATGCAATCTAAATTTGCTGCTGATTGTGAAGGGCCTTAGGCAGAGTAATTGACTGAAGAAAAAACTCAAATTAAATATGTATAGATTAAATGATTTTCAATAAGATCAATAATATTCATTTATAAAACAGAGCAAATTTCATTATACATTGACCTTATCTGTTGTTGTCTTATAGGCTCCATTTTCCCTGGGTATTTACATTTGCAGTATTTACGTTTTCAGTAATTTGATCCGTCAGTGACTGGTGTAACCACTGTTCAAATGCATCTCTTGGGAGAATAGAGCATGGATTTAGTTGAAACCCTTCCAACTTATTTCGTCACTCTCAACATCAATTTCACAGAAGCGCTCAGTGCAATGCACAAGTACTATTGAATGAACAAATCCATGTTACATGCTTTACAAGTGAGCAGGAAATCTAGGAAAAGAAACTTGTACAGATATCAACTATGGATTTGGATTATCTGCCTGTTTTGCTACAGCTAAGCGAAGCATGAGTGTCTTGTTTTGATGCGCTCTCACAACACATCCATAACAATCACATAATCGGTCAGAAGGCAGAGAGCAGGGGATCTTTTGTGAATGTACTTGACCACATGGGCGTACACACAATTAAATCAATTAAGTCTAATGAGTTTTTGACTACCACTGAAAGCGGATGAAAGCCTTTTACAGCCCCTTTATAACTCTATAATCCACTTGTTGTAGATTGATAAAAATGCATCTTGAAAGGCACCTATGATGCAAATTCAAGCTGTTTGGACAGAACTATGTGTAGGTATAGTGTATCCACTGTCATATTGGGGTGATATAAACACAAGTCTCTTTTTTTTAATATTTCCTGATGTTAAAAAATAGGATCCAAATTCCAGTGAATTTGAGGCCCAGCACAAGCTGCAACCCAGCCTCATTATTGATACGTACCCCTATATACATTTCTGGAAAGCACCAAATAGGTCCCAGGAGGTACATTTTTTTGCAGTTTTTGTGAATCCATCAGAGGCACTATGCTTTTTCAATGTTAAATTTCTCTCGCAAGTGCCATTCATGCCTGCTCTTCTCACGTAAATCCACCAGAGGCCGATGTCGACTGACTGACTGACCAACTGATTGACCAATCCCCCCACCCACTACCTTCCCTAAATCCAACTGATAGTGTTTTCAAAAGCACTGATTGACCCAATCAACCTTCATAAAGATAAGCGATCAGCTGGTAGCGTGAAAAGAAACAGAAGCCATTAGCGGTGTCATACCGCTCCGTAGCATTGGTTTTAAAGACGAAATGCAGCCATACGTAGCTCTGACTACATAATTCATGCGCTCCAGAAATGTATACAGGGGTATGTTTTCACAATGAGCCTGTGTTGGCAATGTGATGTAGGAGTTTTCCCGACGCACCGAATTGACTGACAGGAGCGTATTAACATGTATCCGTAGTAACGTGTATAAACATCCACAGGACAGGATTTGCAAAGAAACTGTGATTAAAAGATCTGTTCCAACTCTCTGTGATCAGCTGCACATCAAAAATGAGTTCTAAAAGTTTAAAACAGTGCATGTTTGTAATAAATTAAAGACAGTAAAATGGCTATGTATTCCTCAACGGCCCACCCTCCTCCTCCCTCCGGTCTGCAACTGACGTCAAAAATATAACGAGATTCGGCCTGCCAAAACATATAATTTTTAATCCCTATCATTGTTGTGCAGTCGCGTCTGGCTACTTGTGGTTTTGACCCGCCACCTAGTCGACATTTAAAGTACTGCATTCAGATTAGTTTTACTTTCATTTTCTCTCAGTGTACGGTCCAGAGTAACACACACATGCGTTTTAATTCTGTGGCTGATTTAAACGTTAAAATATGTGTTCGTAAGTGCTCTATTTTTACTAAAGCTCTGTTTTTGTAAATATTCAAGAGTCATTTGATTATTATTAGTTTTATAACACTTGTATTTTGTTGTACAAACACTTCTTCATGGTTTACACGTTATGCTGGTGGTGTAACAAATATTATCATTTTGCTAATATTCGATTCAAATGGTCTCATTTAATAGATTTTCCTCATATACGATTTGCATAAAACTATGTACATTAGTAAAATTGTACTGCTAATTGAATTGAACTTGTTAAAGTAAATGTGAATATGTACATACTTTTCCCTCTTTGTTGTCATTTTTACAAAAAAAGAAAGACATTGAAAAGAACAATTGCCAGTAAAGTCACTTAAGTTACTTAAACTGCTTTCTGCTGTTCTTACACTATTGGAACAATACAATTGGTTGGGACAGAATAATAATTATTATGCCTATTATTTGTAGTATTTTCATAGCAATTTAAACTACGCCTTCAATATGTACAACAAGAAGCAAAAAGCTAAAGTTTTGACTGCACATACTCAGTGGAAGAATAACTGTGTGTCTAACGCTCGACCATACACACAACCACAGATGTATTTCAGCAGCTGATGTGTGACACAATAAAGGTGCTGATTTGCATTATCACTGGTGACAGGTAATGCTTGAAATATTAACGTCATGTCTGTTGTCCTAAGGTGCATCAATTATGTCAGGTTTCCACTTTTTTATTGTACAGGGTGGGCCATTTATATAGATACACCTTAATAAATTACATAGACAATTGCCTTCAGATGACCCCAAAGATAAAAGTCTAGGGGTCAGATCGGGAGACCTTGGGGGTCATTCAACTGGCCCACGATGACCAATTGACTTTTCAGGAAACTGTATTCAGGAAACCATTCCATATAAATGGCCCACCCTGTACTTAAATGTTAAAACAGCCTTCCTATGAATTGTCAGTCACTCAAATGGTCCCCGCCAATTTAAATTTGAGACTCCTGCCGCATAGTGTCAGTACAACTATATACAAGAAGCAACAATATACGAGAGTAAAAGCAGTGCAAAGTTAAACGTGTGAACTGCAAACTTATGTAATGGCATTTGTGTTTGACTCATCATTTCAGAAAGGCTTGAATAAACGACCACAAATACATCAAATAAACTTGGTATTTTTAACAATTGAGCTGAATTTCTGTTTCATCCATGTCTGTCTCTGTCACTGACTGCTGTTTATCTGAGGTAACGCATGAGATACAGACATGCAAATGGGAACGGTGGGTGGGGAGAACCAGCTCATTTGCATTAAAAGGCACAGGCTACAAAAACAGCTACATTTTGCTAAAGTTCAAAATGAGCAAATTCTGCATTGCATGATAAATTATCTGATGGGTATTTTGAGCTAAAAATTTATATACACATTCTGGGGACACCTAAGACGTATCTTACATCTTGTAAAAAGGAAATCGTCTTGAAAAACTGGAGCACTTTAATATAAGGCATAAACAGGATCTAAAATTCCAGCCAAAGTCTTTAGCTTAAAAATAGGCAGAGCAAAGTTAGAATTGCCATTCAGATGATAACGGTCATTGCGCACCATATTCTGCACAGCTAAAGTGTTTTGTTTTCAGTGTTATTTTGCCACAAGCTGATGAAAGCAGCTGTGAGGATGCAGTCTATCTCCACTGCACAGATGATTCCCTCTCTGGATTCCTTCTGGGTTCAGCCACATGTTGCTTCAGTTCAATGAGGTGAATTCTGTCACCCCCGACTCACAAACACACAACAGGCTATTTGTCAGTAGTCAAATGGAACTCAGTCCTTAGGCAGGAAACTGTGGGTATGAGTTATATCTTCTCTAAAGCTTCTGTCAAAACATTATTTCCAATGCAAAAGAGACTATGTAGAAACAATCGACTCTAACCGCCAAACAGCTTGTCTAAAAATAGTTTTTTTTTGACCAAAAGGCATCATGAAAAGTCTACAAACTGCATTTTAACTTCAGTTTTAAAGGTAAAGTAAGTGTTAAAGATCAGAACAGTCTGTGAAAGCTTTTAGATCGTAAGGTTACTGCTTTATAAAGATCATTTATTGTCCACAGCACTCTGGCTCTCACAAAAGATCTGAAATAGCTCAACATAAAAGAGAAAGAGAAAGAGAGAGAGAGAGAGAAAAAGATTTCACAGACGACCAAAATGGTGACACATGCCATAGTAAGAGGTAAGGTTTGAGGGTCAGATGGTTTTTTTTTCTGTGACAGGAGGGCTGTTTCCTTTTTCTAAGTCATTTTTCCTCAGTTATTATCACCTCCAAACAAAATAAATCTCAGAGCACAATCTATGGTCGACTGAGGCTGTCTTTTTTACAGGGACAGTTCACTCAAAACATTACAATTACTCACCCTTGTGTCACTGCAAACCTGTATGGCTCTCTCTCCACTGTGGAACACAAACACAATTTAATGAGCATCCAGTTGGGTCGATTTAATACAATGGAGGTTCAACATGCTTTAGCATTTGAGGATCTTTTTATAAGTCAAATGATTGTATTGTGTTGAAACACCATATTTAAAGGGATAGTTCACCTTGAAATCAACAACCACTAGCAATTTGAGAGTCCAAATAAACATACAGGCAAATATAAATTAATATATGTGGCTTCTGAAGCTACCTTGAGTTCATATGAAGCAAAATGATAGGACTGAGCAAGGAATTGGTAGCAATTTAATTTAAATACCAATTATCTCTATAAACAAGACATGCCTATTCAAAAATTGGCTGTTGTCTAATAAAGAATTACCCAATTCCTAAATCAAACTAGTACTATTAATAACTATTAATAAGCAGCAAATTATGTGTATATTAAATCAAAAGTCATAGTTAATGATTTATTAATAGTGAAAACTATACCTTAAAATAAAGTGTGACCAAAATTGAACATTATTTACAACATTATTACCTTACTGCACCTTACCTTGTGCACTCACAACAGTCTGCCTGGAGCACAGTTTGTTTACAATGGAGAGGAAGGATTTGTGCGTTCATCACAATGGTACTTATCCTGGAACCTGCAATCTCAATAAAAAAAGTGTCAGCTCAAAAGTGAGTTTGCATCCACGCAAGTGTCTTAATGTGACAGGAAATTCAAGCGCAGACTCTCTTGAGCACCCTGGCTCCGGATGTGTTGATTTTTAGGGTGAATTGGCATTTTAAAATTTGAATGCATGAGATAAACAAAAACAATAAGAGGTTTTTTGAAATTCACCTGAAGTTGAGTATATTTGCAGGGGCAATCTCTGCTGAACAGTTCTCTAGAAGAAAGCCTTTGAAAATGACCTTTGATAACAAAAGAACAAGCCAATGCAGCGAAATGGAAAAAAAAGAGAGCTGTCAAAATAATATTTGGGCTCAGAGATGATTGCTCTTTGTATGTGGAAAAGCAAAACAAACATTGTGTTTGGAAGCCGAGAAACACTCAACCATTTTGAAGTTCAAGCCAGTTTCTTTACAAGACCATGCAGAGGTCTTTCATCAATCTGTGATATTTAATTTATAAACATAGATGATGCAGTAAAGCAGAATCAACTTGGGAAATGATTTTTTACTGATGGTAAAATATGGTATGGGGAGTTGCTACAGACTTTTTAACAATTCTGCAGCAAAACAATGCAAGGTCTTGAGGAACTTGATCTACATTTACTATTACTCATTTAGCAGATGTTTTTCTTTAAAGCGACTTACAAATAAGGAAAAAGAAGCACTTCAATCATCAGATGGCTGCAATATATAAATGCTATGACAAGTGGAAATCATTTTACTTTTTTTATTTCATCCCCTTCAGACCCGAATTATGTTCCAAGTTGCTGAAAAATGTAAAAGTATGTTTTCACAGTTCTTGAGCCTCCTATAAATGAGACCAAATTATAATAATAAAAATTTAACACCCTTTACAGTTGAAGTCAGGATTATTAGCCCCCTGGAATTATAGCCCCCCTGTTTATTTTTTTCCCCAATTTCTGTTTAACGGAGAGAAGACTTTTTCAACACATTTTTAAACATATTAGTTTTAATAACTCACTTCTAATAACTGTATATTTTTGTCCATTTCAATGGAAATCAGGTCAGAACAGTTGCACTTCCAGAACATTATACCAACATAAATACAAAAAAGCATACATGATTGCTGCTATAATCTTGAAATGGATTTTTTAAAAAAATCACAAACATTGACATTGTGACAATTTGACTTTAATTTAAAGTTTTTGTTGTATAGATGGCACATTGTCTGTAACAAACTGTACCTTCCTCATCCCTTCACATAATGTGCACATTTGAGATGTTTTCATCTGTTATATGTTCAAGAACTTTTTAAGAACTTCAAGATCTGTATATTCTGCATATAAAATTGCTTCAGAAATGAATTAGTACATCAATATACAGCTGAATTATTAGCCCCCCTGTTTATTTAGTTCCTGTTTAACGGAGAGAAGATTTTTTCAACGCATTCTAATCATAATAGTTTTAATAACTCGATTCTAATAACTGATTTATTTTATCTTTGCCAGGATTACAGTAAATAATATTTTACTAGATATTTTTCAAGACACTTCTATACAGCTTAAACTGACATTTAAAGGCTTAACAAGGTTAAATAGGTTAACTAGGCAGGTTAGGGTAATTAGGCAAGTTATTGTATAATGATAGTTAGTTCTGTAGACTATTGAAAAAAATATAGCTTAAAGGGGCTAATAATTTTGTCATTAAAATGGTTTAAAAAAAAACCTAAAAACTGCTTTTATTATAGCTGAAATAAAACAAATAAGACTTTCTCTAGAAGAAAAAACATTATCAGACATACTGTGAAAATTTCCTTGCTCTGTTAAACATAATTTGGGAAATATTTAAAAAAGAAAAAAAAAAAATCAAAGGGGGGCTAATAATTCTGACTTCAACTGTTTATGTTTTTTATATCAGCATTACTGGAGATTTACTTTCAGTAACAGATTTTGAACCCATTGTACATCCTAATTGACAGACATATTTGAAAATAATCCTGATCTAAAGCTTGCAATGTTACAAATTTTTTTGAAATTATTTAGTAAGTTCAATCCCTCCTGTTTTACATACAATCTATGAAATATTTGCAAACATATCAACAAATCTGAATAAAAACATTGTAAATGTGGCTTACGTCTGTGTCTGGAGCGAAGTGATGCCATGCTGCTTTTCAGTGTAGTGGGTTTTTGTTTTTCAAATTACATCACCTTAGAATTATAAGGTTCTATCTGACATTTTTGTCAAAATTGAGTTATTCACATATTGTTATTAAATGACATCTTATTTAGATTATGTGATGTTTTTTATAAGTTGCTTGCATTTTAAGACTTTTTATTCATTCATTCATTCATTCATTCATTCACAGGTTCTTTCTGTGAGCCAATCAGCATTTTTTTCATGAACGCATGAGGACCAATCAGGATCAGTTTCTTTGTCATTTTGCCGGACTGTTTCATTGACAGCGGGAAAGACCAGAAAGACAAAATCACACAAAATCAGAGTAAGCTAAATAATGCCGCAGCACCCAAAATTGAGAAGAAACCTGAAACTGAAAAGATATGTGTAAATGTGAAGATTTAGAAGCATTTTTTGACATTAAGATGAAATGTTAAATGTTACTTTGTTGAAAAAGAAACAGTTATTAAAAAGTCATATATTAAATGTAAAATATTTTTATGTGTGTATATATAGTATATTGTATACATAATATAGTATATTGTATACATATATATAGTATATTGTATATATAAATGTTTATACATAAATATAAACATTTTTCAGTGTTTATTCATGGGGCAAATAATACAATAAATATAATTCACTAATTCATATAAAGAATAAAATTTTATAAATATTAACATATTATTTAGATAAAAATTAACATCTGCACTGGACAAAATACTTAGCCCAGCCAAGAACAAATATTCATCCTAAAACATGAAATAAATGTTATAGAAAGCAAAAATGTAACTTTCTCAAGCATCAACATAATGCTTCAATTAATGATCTGCCAGATAGAACCTTATAATTCCAACTGCAAAATGACTTTTCAGAATTAGAAGGTTCTATCTGCATTTAATGTGGTTTTTATACTCCAATTTGCAAATGTAAGAGAACTTTGATCATTTACATGTACAGAACCTTTAGGGTCTCTGTCATGTTATTGTATGAAAGAGAACTGTTACACACATATTGTTTGCTATATGAAATGCAAAAACTTTGAAGCTCAATATCTCAAAATCATTCAGAACGCAGATAGAACCTTTGAATTCCAAGGTGACAACATGCCGAGCCTTACTGCTCTTTGATTAGATGACAATCGTCCACTCTCATGGACTGCAGACTTTAAATTAGATGAAATGCTCAGGAATCACAAAAACACGGGCTGATATGTGATGTCCATTGTAATGGCCACAGGGTGGGTGCAAAGGGGTTATTTTATTAATTGTTTTTATTTATTTAAACCTTATTCTCCAATAAGCATTCTGAACTCAACTTAGATGAAGTCTTTGACAAACATTCAGTGAAATGCACTTCTTTGCTGAGTGCACTTTTACAACTGCTGTCATTATAACCATCAAAGTGTAGAAACTGCCTAAATAAGCATTCTGTGAGAGCAGACACTGTGAGAATGCTAATCTCAGACAGAAAGCATGTTCTGAACTGATGTGATTGACTCGCATTGTAAACCTGTAATAAATATTTGAGTAAAATTGTGAAAGGAGACAACAAAGTAAGCCAAATAAATGCTAATTTATCAGCTGAATAAATAACGGGTTCAATTCTAAAAAAAAATGAGGTAGTTTCAACCCTAATTTGAGTAAAATATGGACAAATCCAACCAATGAGTTCCTTTTAATGAAATATTTAAATCCAATG
The DNA here is from genome assembly GCA_903798195.1 of Danio kyathit. NCBI lineage: Eukaryota > Metazoa > Chordata > Actinopteri > Cypriniformes > Danionidae > Danio > Danio kyathit. The sequence goes on along the minus strand of LR812526.1, from coordinate 31,625,564 downwards.
GTTAGATTTGACTATTTTTTTTATTAAGAGTAAGATTACATAATCAAGGCCAATACTCAATCAAATTAATTTAATGATTAGTCGTAATCCTGCAGCTCTATGACACACTAACAAGAACGGACTGATGTTGGTGCACTGGAACGTCCAGTCAGTGAAAAGTAAATCAGTCGAGACGTTGCATTTCATAAATACCTAAGAGCTTGCGTCCAGTAGCATTAAGATTCTAGACACCATATTTAAGTCTGAAGGATTGCGTGGAGTTTTCCTTGAGCCTTCAAGAACACACTGTTCTTTGGTCAGGAAGGTTCATGGTATTAAGATGGTTTAACGTGTCAGAAAGTGCTTTGCCGGTAACACCCGAATGGAATATCATGCCATTATGACCCAATTTCAACCTCTTCTCTCAGTGCACATATACATATTTATGAGCTCGCTAATCAGAGACCAACCATATGTGTTTGCAAAAGAGGAAATGTTAATTATTACCAGCCAGCTCGAAGAACACAGAGTGCTCATTAAGTGTTGGGTGAGAAATAAAGAGATGTATGTGTTTGACAATGACTGAGTGCTGGATATGCTTTTCATATTTTGCTTTAATTGGAGAAAGATTCCACGAGAAAATTAGGGAATATTGAAAAAGTTGGGGAAAAAAAAGAAAAAAAATATAAAAACAAAAACTATGGAATGTTCCCACAAAAAACAAACAAACAAACAAGTGATTGTGAAAAAATACAAATAAACAAATAATAATAATAATAATTATAGCATAAATAATGAATTATTTAATTATTCTCTGTAAACCCTAGAGATGGCTGTGCATGAAAATCCCAGTAGATCAGCAGTTTCTGAAATACTAAGACCGTCTGGCACCAACAACCATGCCGGAGTGTATGAGTGTGTATGTGAATGAGTGTGTATGGGTGTTTCCCAGTGCTGGGTTGTGACTAGAAGGGCATAAAGCATATGCTGGAACAGTTGGCGGTTCATTCCGCTGTGGCGGCCCCTGATAAACAAAGGACTAAGCCAAAGTAAAATGAATGAATGAGTGTTTATTTCTTTTCTGATGTGAAAATCAGATTTTTCATATATGTTGGGTGAATTTTCAAAACAACATTTACATCCTGCACTTTCTGTTGCAATGCATTTTCTCTGTCAGTTCCACACAAACAGACATTCACAAAATCATTACTTGTTTCCTATTCATTTCTGCCGTTCTACCTCAGACATGTCATTTGCTCTGAAAAAGGGCAATGGCAGGAAATAGGAAGGCGAGTAGGAAGCTTTAAGAAATTACCGGTTTCTTCGAAAGCCTTATGTGAACTCCTACGCAGAGTCAGAAATGTCAGATGTTCCCTCATGTAAACAAACACCCAACCAGCAAAGACGCTTCCAACACTTCCAACTCACACTGCGCCTTATGCAAAAACATGGCCTTATTCCAGTCTTTCTAATCAGCATTAAATCATTAATGGTTTACAGTCTCTATCAAATTCGAAGGTTTTGTTTTCTATGTATGGGAATTACAAAAGCCCAAATGTCTAACGCACAACAGCAAAGACATTTAATTCCTGGTACCTCTACAAACCCGCTGCTGTCAACAACACACTGAGCCGCTGTGATAGGGGAATTAGCCCACAGACAACAGCGGATGCTAATCCTGTTACTCCTGGATACCAACCGATGCTAATGTGGTTTGATGTAAACGCAGCGGCGACTCCTTCCCCCAAATATACATCAAGAAAGAATTATGAAAGGCATTCTGAGCAATTTAAAAGACGATATTTTGTTATTGATTTTGATTTTTTCTGTCATCGATCACTTGTAGGTTGTTCATTTTTGAGGGATGTGTGTGGAACAAGAAAATAATCCTGTAAATTTAATTCATGCTAAGGCCAGGGAATTGTTAATTCAATGTGAGCGGCTTGAGGAGTTTATCAGAGCTGTGGAGGAATGTTTTGGATTTACTGTAGACACACAACCAAAACAAATTGATGTAAAAAAGGGGGCAAACATACACAGGGAAGTTTGTAACATACATGGTTTAAAAGTAAATGCAAATTGTAATTTACGTACTACATCAACACTACATGGAAGTACATAAGTAAGTAATGTGTATTTATATAACACATTTTTTGTGTATGGCCATACACCGAAAGCGCTTCACAATCATGTCTTTTCCACACCACACCAGTGTGCAGCATCCACTTGGATGATGCGACGGAAACCACAGGACAATGGCACCAGTGCGGTCACCACACACCAGCCATAGGTGGAGTGGAAAGACAGTGATTGAGCCAATTCGGTGGATAGGGGATGATTGAGAGGCCATGATGGGTAAAAGCCGATGAAGATAATTTGGCCAGAACATTGGGGTTACACCCCTACTCTTTAGGAAAAGTGCTATGGGATTTTTAATGACCACAGAAAGTCAAGGCCACGGTTTAACATCTCATCCGAAAAATGGCGCTTACTGACAGTATAGTGTCCCCTTCACTTTACTGGGGCATTAGGACTCACACAGACCGGAGGTTGAGTGCCCCCTGCTGGCCTCACTAACACCACTTCCCACAGCAACCTAGTTTTCCCATGTGGTCTCCCATCCAAGGCTCAGTCCTGCTTAGCTTCAGTGAGTAAACGATCTTGGGCTGCAGGGTGATATGGAAAATCTGCACAAAGATATATATATATATATGTGTGTGTGTGTGTGTGTGTGTGTGTATATTAAATGTATCAACAATATAGCACTCATTCACAATATGCCTTAACTCTTGTTTTATTAACATAAAAAAAAACATACAGAGTGATTTCTCCCCAAGCGCTATTAATTACTGACACTGCTACTGCTAATAAACACTTAACAAATATTTTTGCTGCTTGTTGAAACTACTTATTTAAAATGAGCTGAAACAACTCTGTTCTTGAGGTTCTTTTAGGGACAACTTAATTCTTTTGTGTTCAATAAACTTAAAATTGTAAAAACCCTTAATTTAACTTAATTTGCATTGAGACAAGATGGACTCTGTAATTATCAATTACAGAGCAGTAGCTCATCTTAACTGGTTTCAAGTTGTATTGTCTTTTTTATTCCTGTTTATGTAAAGCACTTTGAATTGCCACTGTGTATGAAATGTGCTATATAAATAAACTTGCCTTGCCTTGCCTTGTAAAATAAGTTCATAAAAACATGTTGTTGTATGAAACTTTTTCAGTTGATAAACTGTCCGACGTGCACTGTTCTCTGGAGCTCAGACGAGCGCATGACAGTGTGTGTATGTGTGTGGCTGTGGCTGTCTTTGTGCGTCCTTGCGTGTGTGTGTGGTCATGTGATGTGCGTTTTCAGCGGACCGAGGGGTGTTCAGAAATGCTGGATAAAACAACAGTGTGGACGTGGATAATTTTCGTTCTAAAATGCCATTTTAAAACTAAGACATATAGTGTAAATGAGGCCTAAGTGTGTATTTTTCACGAGCAGGTTTGCAACGGGGGCGGGGCGGAGGATCTGCGATGCCGCCTCAGCATCATGATGTCTATAGGCCATCGGCGATGAACGATGGCATTGTCTATCGACCCAACCCTAATAGCGTTAAAACCAAAGTGCAGCCACACGTCAGCTCTAAAAGCTGGAGGCACCTTTATATTTTCCGCCATGCTCACTCTTGCTTACTTCTGATACCATACTACTTGGCATTTTGTTGATCGCGAGTTAGCGACATCTACAGGAGCGGAGGAAGAGGTCGTTTGGCACAACTTGAATCGATACTTGAGGTTGGACTATCGATACACTATCGTAAAAGAAATTATTGCGATAGTTACATGTATCGATATTTTTGCACAGCCCTATTCCTGACGATTAAATAAGACCCAAATCCCTGTGATTTTGAGGCCCACCGCAATGTGATGTAGGAGTGTGATTTCACCTGCCCACCGTATTGTTTGACAGGCACCATGTTTCTATAATAACATGTATGTACATGTCCACAGAACATTTTTTTGCAAATAAACTGGGATTAAAATATCTGTTCCAATTCTCTGTGATTTTTATATGTTTTATAAGTTTAAAACTTTTTAAAAACAGAGCATGTTTGTAATAAAGACAGTAAAATCACTAATTCTTAACCACTATAATCACCACGGCCACATGGTGTCAGTAAATACGTGTGCGTGCGTGCGTGCGTGTGTGTGTGTGTGCACCACAATTGCATGAAATAAACTAACTTGGTATTTTTGATTAATGAGTAGGGCCAGACAGATTCTGCAGACATTTTTTGCTATTTCTGCTGAGAATTTTGTTAAAAATCTGCAGATTTATGTGGAATGATTTTAGGAGTATCATAACTAAAACCTAAAATCTAATTAGTTCCACTTTATTTGGTAAACAAAGCAAGTCTCTCATATAATATATCTACTAAAAGACAGAAAATATAACATTATAAACTGTATTGTAAATAAATCTAACATTTTCATATTAGTCAATAATATTACTGGAATTAATTTAAAAACTGAATAAATATAAAGTGTACACACATTTACACAAGTAAATAAATAGAATAAATATCTGCGGAATTCTGCGCGTGCAGATTTCATGAGGGCCTACTAACGAGCTGTAGTTCAGCTTCATCCGTGTCTGTCTCTATCACTGACTGCTGCTTATCTGACATGTTTATCTAAAGCAGACATGCACGTGGGAACGGTGGGCGGGGAGAAGCAGCTCATTTGCATTTAAAGCCACAGGCTACAAAAACAGCAACACTGTACTCAGACACCAAAATGGGCAGATTCTAGAGGCTATAATAAATGATCTGATGGGTATTCTAAGCTGAAACTTTACAGACACATTCTGGAGACAACAAAGGCTTGTCTTACATCCTGCAAAAGGTGTAAAATAGGTGCCCTTTAAAGGTTTAGTTTGGTGCTTTTACCAAAGTTCCTTTATAAGATGATTTCTCAATAATTTATTAAATAATACAGCAGGAAAAAAGATAAAACGTACTTTCAGCTATGAGCCTTTGTCAGTGTCTAGGTTTAGCTTTTAAAAGGACCATGTTTTTGGAACCTGAATTTAGAGCCAGGACCATTGCTGTCTATGAAGGATGAGGAAGCTCTAAAAGTAAAGCTAAATATCTTTCAAAAATCTTAATTTGTGTTCTGAAGATAAATAAAGGTCTCAGGAGTTTGGAACGACAAGATGAGTAATTAATAACAGAATATAATTTTTGGGGTGAACTAATTCTTTACTACAGGGGTGTCAAACTCAGTTCGTGGAGGGCCGCAGCCCTACACAGTTTAGTTCCAACCCTGCTCCAACACTTACCTGTAACAAGCCTGAAGGACTTAATTTGTTTGATCAAGTGTGTTTAATTAGGGTTGGAACTAATCTGTGCAGAGCGGCGGCCCTCTAGGAACTGAGTTTGACACCTGTGCTTTAATGTTTACATATAGTTAAAAATTATTAACCAAATATATTAAATAAAATAATATTTAAAAATAAAATGTGAAAAAATATATAGTTTTCTACTATATAGAGCTGCAAATAAACAATGTTTTATCGAAGACCACATATTTGTACCAAATATATTCTGAAAAAAAAACCCTGAAAAAGTACTTATTTACTCAAACATGCTCCAGTTTATATTTTCAAACACTGAGAATGATTAACTGTGTCAATTGCTTAAACCGCAAGCAGCAGCACATATTGTTGCTTTTGAGGGATGAGTTACACTTGGTTTATAATAGACTGAAAGGTCAGACACATATATATGCACGGATCGATCATTCAAGCCTCGATGACAGTGTGGACGAGGACATGAGATTTGACACCAAGTGTGCACAATTTTATGAAAACCTCAGGCACACAGAGAGAGAGAGCCAGAGTTCTGAGCCATATCAACATGTACTATTCTGATCCCCCATCACTGCATATGAGCAAAAAACACTGTACATACACACACATGCGCCTGGGGACATCATTAGAGGAAACAATGTGTGTGTGCATTCATACACCTCGCAAAAGGTGTAAACTAAAGAGTTCACCTCACAAAGCTCTGCAGACTTCAGATTCGTTTCCATCCAATGGCATGATGAGTAGATATAACCTCCGGGAGTTTGAGCAGCTCCAAAAACTGCATCGGAGAAGACAAAAACAGGATTTTGTCCAGTTCGCCGACTGTAGAAAAAGAATTGAAATCGGTTAAACGGCATCAGTCAGTGCCAAATCCTTCCCTTTTAACCCCCCAAGGAAATTCAACAGTGATCAATAGCGAGTGAGTAGCGGGGTCAGGTCTCTAACAGGGATTAGCTGAACGTGAAAGATGAATCTGAAGACGAAAGGCTCTTATTGTGTATGATTCTTGCCCATTCTCCAACACGATCGATGCCATCAAAGACATTACTCATTTTTTTGACCCGACCGCTGACGGGGCACAAATAATAAAAAGCCCTCCAGGGAAATTGACCACTAAATAACGACTCATCCTGACATCAATATCCGAAGCGACCACGTCTTTTAATCTGAGATCCTCACAATGGAAAACACATGGGTGTTTCAGCAGGGGTTATGACAGAGGTAAATAGGCGGCTGCAGGATGTTGTTTCTGAAAAATGTTTTTTTCCGCTGTTGCACTGCAGTCGATGATAACTCATGTCATGCAAGCTCACATATTATTCAGAATGCAGACAGTGCAAAGATGCCCTTTGTTAGAGCAGAGATTCAACATCATGAGTCGATGTAAAAACAGAGTAAAAAATTTTAGATTTTCCTGCTAATTCATCTAAAATTCTGACTAAAAAAGTAGATTAGTGAAGTAAATTTATCAAAGTACTTATCTAGTAAACTGTGAATTTGATGACTAGGTAACACTTTATTTTGATGGTCTATTTGAGTATTAGTAGACTGTCTGCTTATTATCTGTTGACACTGACATTTAACAGTCCTTCAACAGACATTTAACTGACTATAAGAAACTTTGCAAGTACATGTCAACTTACACTAACCCTAACCCCAACCCCAACCCTAACCCCAACCTAACAGTCTACTTATAATCTAATGATAATTAGTTGCAATGTAACTTAAATTCAACAAACGGACCATCAAAATAAAGTGTGACCGATGACTATTACACTCTCTGAAATAAAGTTACATACCTGTCACTGGGGTGGTGCCTTTTCAAAAGGTACACTTTTGTACCTAACAGGTCAACATTTGTACTTTAAAAGGTACACATAATAATAATAATAATAATAATAATAATAATAATAATAATAATAATAATAATAATTCCTTACATTTATATAGCACTTTTCTAGACACTCAAAGCGCTTTACACATTGGGGGGAATCTCCTCGTCCACCACCAGTGTGCAGCATCCATCTGGATGACACGACAGCAGCCATACTGCACCAGACCGCACACCACCCACCAGCTGATTGGAGGAGAGGAGACAGAGTGATGAAGCCAATTATGATATGAAGATGGTTAGGAGGCCACGATGGACAGAGGCCAGTGGGCAGATTTGGTCAGAATGCTGGGGTTAAACCACTACCCTTTTTCGAAGGACGTCCAGGGATTTTTATTGTCTTATCTGAAAGAAGTAGTATAGATTTAGGACCCACACAGACTGCAGGTTGAGCACCCCCTGCTGGCCTCACTAACACCACCTCTGGCAGCAGTCTAGCGTTCCCATGTGGTCTCCCATCCAGGTACTGACCGGGCACAGTTCTGCTTAGCTTCAGTGGGCAACCATGTGAGAGTTGCAGAGAGCTAGCTGCTGACATATCAATACAAAGAAAGTACAAATGTGTACCCTAAAGATACAAAATAGTAACCCAAAGGTATAAAATGGTACCAAAACCTTTAAGGTACCAATATGCATCTGTAAGGTACAAAACTGTACCTTTTGAAAAGGTAGCACCTCAGTGACAGGTTTGTACCTATATTTCTGAGAGTGTAGAACTGGCACTTCATATACTGCACAACTGTCTGCAATTAAAATTGTAATAAGTAAATAAATGAGAACTGTAATATGTTTTTTAAGCTACAAATTTTCCCTTTTTTACATTGCAAATCAAATTTGCCAAAACATGTGTATCTAAAGATATAAAATACAACTCAATGTTTTTTTTTCTGAATCAATTGTACACTACCTGACAAAAGTCTTGTTACCTATCCACGTTTTAGGAAGAACAAAAAGTTAGTTGATTTGGTTTCAGAAGTGGCTTACATGAAAGGCAAAGGCCTCTAGATTATGCTTATTTTATTAATATAAAATATGATCATGCCTTGATTTTTAATGATTTAATTAGAACAGTAATGTCTGACTTTGCTTAGACAAAAGTCTTGTCACTTAACAAAGATAATGTACAGCCTCCTGCATCTTAGCCCAGATATGCTCAATAATGTTCATTTCTGGTGACTGGGTGGCCAATTCTGGAGGACACTGACCTTCTTTGCTTTTAAGAACTATCCTGCTGAAGAATTTTCCCATAATGTAATGGGTAGCACAAATGTCTTGATAATTCAGGCTGTTGATGTTGCCATCCACTCTGCAGCTTTCTTGTACGCCCCAATACTGAATGCAACCCTAAACCATGATTTTTTTCGTCACCAAACTTGACCGATTTCTACGAGAATCTTGGGTCCATGTGGGTTCCAATAGGTCTTCTGCAGTATTTGTGATTTCAACAGATGATTCGTCGGAAAAATCTACCTTCTGATTTATTTCCAAATGATCAACTAGGAGTCTGCTTATTATTTTTTGCTTTCAATTGGGATCAATGACAAGACTTTTGTCAGACACTGTATTATATTCAAACAATTCTGGAAAAAAATGTGTCAGATTTCAGAAATATTATATTGAAAACACTGATGAAAATAAATGTTTCTTTTAAGCACCAAATCAGAATTTTTCCTAAAGGTTTATATGATGCTGAAGAAGGAATGATGATTTTGAAAATCAGCTTTATATTTAAACAAAAAAAAGTTATTTTAACAACATTTATAGAACAATATTCCAACATTCTGTTGTTTCTTATGAAATAAATGCAGCTTTGGTGAACATAAGAGGCCTCTTTCCCCCCCCAAAAAAAATCCAACATACGTATAAAGCACTGTCTTTTCTTCTGGCTAGAGATTAGACATGAATTATTCATGAAGCATTTTTGCGTAAACGGTATGTGTAGTTTAAAGCTTGCCAGATACTTCAAGGTAAGTAGCTCAATTAGTGAGTCTTCATCCACATGCAGCAAATGTTAAATGTTATAAAACTGTGAAAATGTTTCACTACATTCAAATATTCTGAATATTACATATTTCCAGACTGTTTTATGAAAATATTAATTATCCTTAGGAAATTGAGACTTGAGAAGTGAATAATAAATTAGTGTTCCTTCACATTTATATGCATTAAAAATGCATTAAAAACAGACTTTTTTCAGAAGCGGCTTACAAACTAATTGATACCATGTCATATTTACAATTAATAAAATTGTTATTGTAAGTCAAATAGTTTACCTTAATATAATATATTCTGTTTTAAGTAAAAACATTTAACACTGATTTAGCATTCCACTTTCTGGAAGAACTGTGAAATAATCTACATGGTTATAGTGTACTCTTCATTTTTAAGTGCTGAGAATTTATGTACTGTCTAAAAAAAAATCAAACTGGCTATTCCATCAATATGAGAAATATTACCAAAGACAACACATTTCAATGCCACATTATGAATGCTGCATTCTGTAACATTTGAACTTGTCTGACGTCAATAGCATTCAAGGCCTGATATGCTAATGACTGACATTCACCAGGGCAAGAACATACACATACAGTATGAACCTTGCTAGTCGTTTTTCCAGCAGCACTAGAAACAACATAATGACTAGTCCTTCATAATTTTAACACACCAAATTACCTGCTATGAGGCACAAATACCCAATTCCCTGCCATGGAATTATGCAGGAAAAGTGTTTACATACATATAACTAATTTTTGCAGAACATGTCATAATTGAAAAATGCTCTGATTGACAAATATAATCTCCAGATCAACATCTTAGCATCTACTCTTCAGAGCAGGTTCATGCTGTCAGTGTTTTTCAAATTAATACATGGCCGTGAGTGGTATGATCTGAGCAAAAAATGGTGTTAGATTTAATGCACCAGGGGTTGCAGTGCGGCAAAGGTCAGCAGTAAAGCAGGTGAAGAGCATACAGTTTATGATAATGACAGTTTACTTTAATGATATCACTGCCCTGCACTGCCAGGACAAAGCCGCCCACTTTATTCCCATCAGCAATTATGCTAATTTCCTGTATTCGCCACAACAGCAGCAGCTGTCCATAAACAACATGAGCTGCTGTTTCTCAAGGACCTTCTGCAGGGGAGGTGAGGGACATCTGGGCAACAAGCCCAAACTTAAACTAAAATATTAGCAGCTATTAGGAGGTAAAAGAGTGCTAATATATATGCCACAGAAGAATCAAACACTTATGGACAGACAAACTGAAAATCCTTTCAACTAACTAATTAACTTCTCTCATTATCTCTGTCAGAAAAAGACAAACAGACTAAAGAATGATGTGTAATTAATTACATTCTCATTTTTCATTAATTACTTTCTCTACTTTTTACTTTCTAATTACTACTTTGGACAAAAAGTCAACCTCTCCACCCAAAATAAATAAATAAGAAAAAAACTATATACACACACACACACACACACACACACACACACACACACACACATGTATACACACACACACACACACACACACACACACACAGTTAGGTCCATAAACATTTGGACATCGACACAATTCTAACATTTTTGGCTCTATACACAAACACAATAGATTTGAAATAAAACAAACAAGATATGCTTTAACTGCAGAATGTCAGCTTTAATTTGTAAATGACTTCTAGACCTTTTATCTGCTCGTTGTAATTAGGATAATGATGAAATAACACACGCCTGGCCATGGAACAGCTTAGAAGCCAATTGTCCAATTACTTTTGGACCCTTAACAAGTGGGAGGCACATATGCAAACTGTTGTAATTCCTACAGCGTTCACCTGATTTGGTTGTAAATACCCTCATATTAAAGCTGACAGTCTGCAGTTAAAGCACATCTTGTTTCGTTCAACATTTCGTTTTTCGTTTCAACGATTATGCTACGACATATTTTCATTTCAAATCTATTGTGTTGATGTATAGAGCCAAAAATGTTAACATTGTGTAAATGTCCAAATATTTATGGACCTAACTGTGTGTGTGTGTGTGTGTGTGTGTGTGTGTGTGTGTGTGTGTGTGTGTGTGTGTGTGTGTGTGTGTGTGTGTGTGTGTGTGTATATATATATATATATATATATATTATAATATGATACAACATGACACAATCTTATATAGGCAAAATATCTACAGTGCAATAATGAAATATAAGTTGCAATGTTTTGTTTTGCTGTAATTTATGTTGCGATATGAATATAATTTCATCTGAAGATTTGAATAGCTTTATTTGGAACTGGCATGACCAGATCTTTTTCTACGCAGTGCATGTGCATAAAATATAATACATTTCAAGCATATATAAATACAACAGAGAAAAAAAAAAAAAAGGTTTTCTGGGGAGTGTAACTGTATTCAAATACAGAAATTAAACAATCAAACGTAAAATAACATGGTTATCTCCATTGTATAAATCATTTTCTAAATAATATTTAAAAATATCTTTAATAAACAATCTAATCCTGCGATGTGACTATTGCGAATACATCGCAATATGGATGCTTAAACAATATATTGTTCAATATAGCTCATTGTATATTGTATAATATACAGCTCAATATATATAATTTTTTTGCACTTAATTATTAAATAACATTGGTTTACTCAAGTCACACACAGTTTTTGTTTTACTTCTAAACACAATTAAACAAACCCATATTTTTTTTGTTTAACGGTGAAAATAATATATTAAAAGTTAAAATATTTCTTCTATTGTTCAACTGATAAAATAAAATAGCAATAAAACCAGAACATTTCTCAAGCCTAATCCACACATTAATCTGAAAGCAGGTCATAAATAAATAGCTGTTACGGCTCTGTTTTTTCATCAATATAGAGTGTTTCTCTTTTTGTCGAATCAAAGTTTGCAATCTTGCAATTCACCTTATAACTGGCTGGTTTGGTTCATCTCTTGCCAATTTTTTTTCTAAATTAAAAAATTGTGTGGCTCTAATACACTCTGTGGACATTGGCAAGCAGAAGTGAACAAAGTCTTCCTAACCACCCAAACCTTGAACCCGTGTTCCCTCCAAAGCCATTATCATCTTCAAAACCTACAGGGCGAAAGATCTCTGAATTTCCTGGTGGGGGTTTAATGAAGAGAGGCATGAACGTCAACTCACCGCCAAGGTGAGAGAAAATCATCCAGTGCTGGTCACGGCTTTGAGGATACAATACTGCAATCACACCACCGAGAGCTGCAACAGAGGTCAGATAACAGCAGAAGACTTTAGTTGATAAAATAACCCAAAAGATGTATACATAGGTGGTGTCTTACTTTTTGGCAACTTCCAAGAAAGCTATATAAATACAACGGCCCCTAACAAAGATTTGAAGATGTTACAGCACTAACGACTTCATGAATGTTACTGTATTATATAACAATATCAATGCAAGATACTAAACACTGTATATTTCAAAGAAAAATGTACACAAAATCAGTTCACTTTTTAATAGACATTTTTCAAAAAGTATTTGAACACTCGTTATCCTAAAATAACTAAAACAAAAAGAAATGTGAGGTTTCATCTTGAGAAAAGGTCAATCATTATTTGTTAGCAGATGCCCTTTGATTTGATATTTCTCGTCTAGTGGGGTGACATTCAAGTGACTTACGTGTAATGCCTTTTGCAGGGTCAGTGTACATTCACTGAGAAAATCTCCAAACACCACTGCTAACAGACAGCCTGGAAGAGCTCTAACTGATTCCATGTGAAAGAAAGGGGTTTTGCATTACATTTGCATCACATTAGGAAAAGCCATGGATCTGACACTATGAAATACACACTATAACTCCCATATGCATTTTATATATGACTCATGGCATTATTAGTCAAAATCAAAAATATAAAATCTTTACTTTGAAAAAAAACTGTTGTTAGAAAATGAAATAAAAATGATACAAATCAAAATTCAATTCCGTTTGAGTCACTGATTTGAGTTTTCCCCTTCTGTGATTACTTCACATGCCAATAACAGCCCAGCAAGCATTTTTGCTTTTAAAAGATGTCTAACAGACGTCTAAACATAGTCATCTTGGTTAAAACAAGGCTAAATTTGGGCTGTCACATCTATTAGGCATCAAAGAATAGGCCAGAACTAGACTAGTCATCAAATAAACAGAAATGAAAGACTACACATACAGTATAAAGCCTGTCTAATCTGTCTATTTGACGACTAGTCTAGTGTGGGCTATTCTTAGATGTCTATTAGATTTTCACTGACAGCCCAAGTTTAGCTTTGTTTTAGCCAAGCTGTCTACGTTTAGACGTCTATTATTAAACACAATATTGTTTGCTGGGAGCCAGTAACACTTAAAAATGTCTTTGAAAAGTTTGAAAAATAAATTTATATTTTACTTACTATATATTCACCCTCAGTGGTTCCAAACCTTTGTTAGTTTCTTTATTATATTTTGAAAAAAGCTGAAAGCCAGTAGCTAGGCTAACTATCGACATCCATAGTGGGGAAAAAAGGAATAGCTATTTTAGTCAGTGGTTATATGTTCCCAGGTTTCTTTGAAATGCCTTCGTGTTCAACAGAATAAAGCATGTCAAACAGGTTTGAAAAAAGTAAAGGGTGAATACATTTCAGAATTTTCAGTTTTGTTGTACGTCTTTAACTTGTCCCTCCATAGCCATTATGATCCGACATTTTACACAAAACTGGACCAAACCAGTTTCTGAAATGACTGCATATGCTGGTAAGGTATGTTTTGATGCTGGTCTTGCTGGTTTCAATGCTGGTCTTGCTGGTTTCAATGCTGGTCTTGCTGGTTTTAATGCTGGTCTTGCTGGTTTCATTGCTGGTCAGGACCAGCACTGAGACCAGCATTCAGACAAGCACCGAGATCAGCAAAACCAGCAAGACCAGCATTCCAGCTTCAAAACATACCTTATTTCAGCAGATAACTGACCAACCAGCTGAATTTCGCAATAAGCATGCAATTTAATAACGCAAATGTTGTAGCTTACATTAAAATGAGTTAGATTCATTAAGCTGCATTTAAAAGAGATCATTAACTGTTTTTATAAGTTTGTTTGTGAAAATCCGTCCAAATGCGTGTTTTTGTGAAGCAAATTATTGGAAACGTGACTTTGAAAACATTATCAAAGATGGCAGATATATAACTGGAAGTTACCTCATTCATTTCCAGCATTCACAAACGCTAATTAGATATTCCTTGTGTGTGTGTGTGTGTGTGTGTGTGTGTGTGTGTGTGTGTGTGTGTGTGTGTGTGTGTGTGTGTGTGTGTGTGTGTGTGTGTGTGTTTAAAACAAAGGCAAACTGAGGAGCGCAGAGGAGCGACAGCCAAGTAAACAAGATCAATCATATTGCATATATGCAAAACGACAAAGCCCATAGATCATATTCACCAAATGCCTTCTTTACACTGTGTTTGAATAATACATTCCATCCATTAGCTCCCATGTCATGGTTGGCCAATAAATTACATACGTTATGTCAATGGACTTCACTGATAAAAATGCAAATGTACCTGCAGCACATAACTTGCGTCAAAACGCGTTATAGTTGAGCAGCCGTCATGTCGCGAGACTTTCAGAAGACCTCTTCAGCACAACAATGAAGACTGAGTGCATGGTTTTAGTTTTAGTTCAGGCCTGTAAAGCACATAATCGCATGCAGAAAAACATGATTACACTCCAGAATAATGGAAGTGTACAGGAAGTTGACTTCTCCCACGCCTGCTGTGAACACGCGTCCTCATTGAATTCTGCTGGTGTGTTTTTGATGATGAAAACTCATCTGGCAGATTTACTGCTGCTGTGTAATTTTATTATGCCATCGCCTACTACCGGCTGTGTCGTGATGGGAGGCAGCCATCTGGTGGTGAAGCTCCTCACTGCATACTAAATAAGAGCATATGACACATAAAATAAACAAAAGCCTACATGAAGCCCGTATAAATGTATGTTTAGCGTTGTAAATCTCTGCTTTAAAGGGATAGTTCACCCAAAAATGATATTTACTAACCATTTACTCAACCTCAAGTGGCACCATACCTCTTAGAGTCTCCTTTGAACACAGAATTTTTATTTTTAGTAGCCACTGACATCCACAACAAGGAAAACAAAATTACTAACTAGGCAGCACGGTGGCTCAGTGGTTAGCACTGTCACTTCACAACAAGAAGGTCACTGGTTCGAGTCCCTTTCCTCCATGTGCTCTGGTTTCCCTTACAGTCCAAAGACATACGGTAGGTAAATTGGGTAAACAAAATTGGCAGTAGTGTTTGAGTGTGAATGTGAGAGTGTGTATGGGTGTTTCCCAGTAC
Organism: Danio kyathit; assembly: GCA_903798195.1. Classification (NCBI taxonomy): domain Eukaryota; kingdom Metazoa; phylum Chordata; class Actinopteri; order Cypriniformes; family Danionidae; genus Danio; species Danio kyathit. The sequence continues at coordinate 31,609,992 of LR812526.1, read as the reverse complement.
TGGGTTGCGGCTGGAAGGGCATCCACTGCGTAAAACATATATCAAAATAGTTGGAGGTTTGTTCTGCTGTGGCGACCCCTGATAAATAAGAGACTGAGCTAAAGGAAAATGAATGAATGACTGAAAACTACTAACTAGAAATCAGTGGCTACAAGTTTCCAACATTCTTCAGTATATCTTCTTTTGTGTTCAATGTAAGAAAGCAAGTTAACCAGGTTTGGAACAAGTGAAGGTTGAGGAATGATGAGATGATGCTAGATTTTTCATTTCATTGGTGAACTATCCCTTTTAAGCGTCCATATCAGTTGGTGTATTACGTCTATAGGCTATAGTAGAACCAAGGACACTTTTGCTATTTGCAGTGGTTCAGTTTATATTATTGAAGACAAACTTTTACCAATAATTATTTCTTGATATTGTATTCGAGTAAGGTATGGTCTGGGGTTTCTTCTTCCTTTTTTAAATGACATGGATGCTGTCAGATTTTTAAGATTACAACTGCAATAGTGAAGACTAGGAGTTTTTGTGCTCGACAAACCAAAACTTTCACTGTAGCCCTATATAGCAAGTTATTAGTGATATGTTTTGCTTCCAGTCATTTTTAGTTGGTCAATAGAACCTATTATGTTTTATTTCATAAAGCCACTGGTTTCAGCACAAACATTTGTTCTGTACTTTGAAATATAGCTCAAACTAAGCAAGCTGGGGGAAAATTGTCTAATATTTACTTGAAAAACTTTTCTCAGAAATTAGGCCTATAGGCCATGTTGTGGTACATAGTTTAACTAATAATGTTTGTGTGTGAGAAAGAGTTACAATGAGAGTTACTAAAACATACTTCAATAATCTTCTACTTCGAACACTAACAGTACCAGAATTAATTTAAAGGATACTGTGTTAATGTACATCTCCAATGAGCATGAAAGCCGTGAGACCAAAATTTGTTTTATATACAAGCTTATATGACGATTACTGTCCATGTGAAATCAATTCTGAAAACTCTAATCTCATTATAACTATTAGAAATGCATAGATGAAACAAGTTACAAATGCTGTGAACTACAGTTGAAGTATGAATTATTAGCTGAATTATTAGCCCCCCTGTCTAATATTTCCCCAATTTCTTTTTAACAAAGAGAAGATTTTTTCAACACATTTCTAAACCTAATAGTTTTAATAACTCAATTCTAAAAACTGAATTCTTTTATCTTTGCCATGACAGTAACTAATATTTGACTAGATATTTTTTAGACACTTCTATACAGCTTAAAGTGACATTTAAAGGCTTAACTAGGCAGGTTAGGGTAATTAGGCAAGTTATTGTATAATGATGGTTTGTTCTGTATACTATCGAAAAATATATAGCTTAAAGGGGTTAATAATTTTGACCTTGAAAGAGTTTTAAAAAATTAAAAACTGCTTTTATTCTAGCCGAAATAAAACAAATAAGACTTTCTCCAGAAGAAAAAATATTATCAGACATACTGTGAACATTTCCTTGCTCTGTTAACATAATTTGGGAAATATTTAAAAAAGAGGGACTAATAATTCTGACTTCAACTGTATGTACTGAATTTGTGGAGTTAAACAGCTTATCCTTATCTTTTTGGGTGAGGCTAAATCATAACCTAATAATGCATTGAAGCCACCAAGCATGTACATTAGGAAGGCTCTGTAGCATTTTGGTTACATAATTTCCATGTTAAATATGCAGCATAACCAAAAGCACAATGGCTGCTAATTTGATCATTTGTTACTACACAGACTATAAAGATGATGATTATGCAACATTGACACAGTAAAACATGTTTGACACATTCAAACAGTCTTCCATAACTCACTTCTGTTTCTGCATGCCTTCATAAGATCGCATATTCCTTCTCTTCACCTCTAGTCTAATGTTTCACAGCAGAGAAGCACATCTGTTACTAAACAAAGATCTTACAGTCCAAGGGAGAATGTGATACAAAAATAAAATCCAGAAACTACAAATGTGGTTAAAAAATATCTCATTACTGAGCAAAAAAAACCCGGAAATGATAAATTCTCCACATTTTGTCATGGAGTGATTCTTTTATAAGGCATTACAAAAGGTTTTGTTGCATAATTCAGGCAACATATTATTGGTAACAAGGTCTTCAGAGCTTTTAAAACTATAAAGGAATCTTAAGATCTATTTGAGCACATTAAACATGTTGCAGTTGAGCAGATGTTGCATTGTGATTGCAGCATTGTGCAGTGCTCAGGGGTTCAGTTTACATATCAGGCTCGCAGCGTCTTTGATATTTTTGTAATTGTTGACCTACAAAAAAGCAAAGGCTTCATGTTAAGCCTGAAAGGAAGGCAAATATCAGTGCAGTCTTTGTTGTTGATGCTCTTGTCTAACAAAGTCCCTTCTGAGCAACTAATTCCTGCCCGAGACTCATGTATTGTTTATTTTTATCATTAATAAAACCTCATTATAATGATTTCTCTCTCATTCTTTCCTTTTTTCCTGGTGGTCATACAGTAGAAGTTTTTTAGAACTTGAACTTTTACAGTTTCCAAAGGGGAAAATAAAGCAAGTGTTTTCCTCCTTTTAAAAGTTGATCAATTGTTTTTTATTTAGAATTCTGAAAATGTGTCCTTTTTGTGTGGAAAATGTGCCTTGTTTTTTTCTTGAGCACCAAATCAATGTTCATTACTGAAGGATCATATGAGGGCTGAAAATACTGGCTCCAGTAATAATATATTATTATTATACTCTAATATTTTGTAGTATTAGGGTCAAATACATGTAGGTTCCAAATACATACAAAGTTGGTTTATATACAGTTGAAGTCAAAATTATCAGCCCCCCTTTGAAATTTTTTGTCTTTTTAAAATATTTTCCAAAATGATGTTTAACAGAGCAAGGACATTTTCACTGTATGTCTGATAATATTTTTTCTTTTGGAGAAAGTCTTATTTGTTTTATTTCGACTAGAATAAAAGCAGTCTTTAATTTTTTAAAAAACATTTTAAGGTCAAAATGATTAGCCCCTTTAAGCTATATTTCTTTTCGAAAGTCTACAGAACAACCACTGTTATACAATAACTTGCCTAATTACCCTAACCTGCCTAGTTCACCTAATTAACCTATTAAGCATTTAAATGTCACTTTAAGCTGTATAAAAGTGTCTTGAAAAATATCTAGTCAAATATTATTTACTGTCATCATGGCAAAGATAAAATAAATCAGTTATTAGAAATGAGTTATTAAAACTATTATGTTTAGAAATGTGTTGAAAAAATCTTCTCTCCATTAAACAGAAATTGAGGGGGAAAATAAACAGGGGCTAATAATACATGGAGGCTAATAATTTATAAAAAATTCAAATTAAAATATTAAAATATATATATGCGCTTGCGATGCAGTGGTGCAGTAGGCTGTGCTGTCGCCTCACAGCAAGAAGGTCGCTGGGTCGCAGGTTCGAACCTCGGCTGGGTCAGTTGGCGTTTCTGTGTGGAGTTTGCATGTTCTCCCTGTGTTTGCGTGGGTTTCCTTCCGGGTGCTTCGGTTTCCCCCAAAAGACATGGTCCAAAGACATGCAGTACAGGTGAATTGGGTAGGCTAAATTGTCCGTACACTGTAAAAAAAAAAATCGTAAAAAAAAAGGTAAATGACTGGCAGCTACGGCTGCCAAACAAAAACCATAAAATTACGGTAAAATTTCTTTTGTTGAAATAAAGTGCAAAAATAATAAATCTACAGATATTTTCATTAAAATGTTTACAGAGAAACACTGTTATTTTACAAACTTCTCCTAGATTATTATGATCAAATACGTTCAATAAAGTTACAAAATAAGAGTTTTACAGAGAAACACTGTTATTTTACAAACTTCTCCTAGATTATTATGATCAAATACGTTCAATAAAGTTACAAAATAAGAGTTTTACAGAGAAACACTGTTATTTTACAGACTTTTCCTAGATTATTATGATCAAATCCATTTAATAAAGTTACACAATAAGAGTTTTACAGAGAAACACTGTTATTTTACAGACTTTTCCTAGATTATTATTATCAAATCCATTCAATAAAGTTACACAATAAAAGTTTTACAGAGAAACACTGTTATTTTACAGACTTTTCCTAGATTATTATTATCAAATCCATTTAATAAAGTTACACAATAAGAGTTTTACAGAGAAACACTGTTATTTTACAGACTTTTCCTAGATTATTATTATCAAATCCATTCAATAAAGTTACACAATAAAAGTTTTACAGAGAAACACTGTTATTTTACAGACTTTTCCTAGATTATTATTATCAAATCCATTTAATAAAGTTACACAATAAGAGTTTTACAGAGAAACACTGTTATTTTACAGACTTTTCCTAGATTATTATTATCAAATCCATTTAATAAAGTTACACAATAAGAGTTTTACAGAGAAACACTGTTATTTTACAGACTTTTCCTAGATTATTATTATCAAATCCATTCAATAAAGTTACACAATAAAAGTTTTACAGAGAAACACTGTTATTTTACAGACTTTTCCTAGATTATTATTATCAAATCCATTTAATAAAGTTACACAATAAGAGTTTTACAGAGAAACACTGTTATTTTACAGACTTTTCATAGATTATTATGATCGAACAGCATCAATAAAGTGACTGCACTAAAAGTTTAAGAGAAAACAATGTTATTTAAAAGAATTTTCCCTAAATCATTATGATTAAACACCTTTAATAAAATGCCAAGACGTGCTCAAGGTCGTAATTTAACAGTTTTATTTTGGATCAAAAAAGTCTGGAAAAAACAAGATACAACTGATTAAAATTCTCACAACTTTAAAATTACAGTGGTTACATTTTATTGAATAGTATTTATGTAAAACATGTTGAGATTTAATTTACATGGAATGACTCAGTTCCAAATCTTAAATGAAACTGTAATGTGAAGGGGACGCTGACAAAGGAGTGCGGATCCAAATGCAAGTTTATTACACAGAGATGGTCAGGCAAGCAACAGTCAACAGAGGAGCAAACAGATGTATGCAGGCAATCCAGAGTCATGGTCAAATAACAGGCAAATGGTCAGTCCCAGCAGCAACAACAACAACATAAACAATTAACAAGCAAAGCAAGAGAAACGCATCATAATGTTCACAGTAACAGTATAACAAGCCTTAGCAATTAGTGCGTGCGTCTGTGCTGCTTTTAAAGTCCATGTAATCAGTTCATAACGATCCTCCGACTGTGTGTGTGTGCGCAATCAGTGGAATCTGGAACAGGTGCATGTGAGCATTGCCTGACTGGATCTGTAGTCCATATAATGGCGGATTTGTAGTTCTATGGCGATCTGCGTGTTTACCAGCGATCTACAAGGATTAAATTGCTGATGATTGTGACAGGAACATTTAAACTACAGTAAACAGCACAACAGTTTCATGAAATTCTCAGACTATAGGATTATGATAAACTTAAGATATACTGAAAGCGTATACAGCTACTTGATTTTCACTGTTTCACACCCACTATTTGCACACACACACACACACACAGTCGGAGGATCGTTATGAACTGATTACATGGACTTTAAAAGCAGCACGCACGCACTAATTGCTAAGGCTTGTTATACTGTTACTGTGAACATTATGATGCGTTTCTCTTGCTTTGCTTGTTAATTGTTTATGTTGTTGTTGTTGCTGCTGGGACTGACCATTTGCCTGTTATTTGACCATGACTCTGGATTCCCTGCATACATCTGTTTGCTCCTCTGTTGACTGTTGCTTGCCTGACCATCTCTGTGTAATAAACTTGCATTTGGATCCGCACTCCTTTGTCAGCGTCCCCTTCACATTACAGTTTCATTTAAGATTTGGAACTGAGTCATTCCATATAACTTAAACCTCAACATGTTTTACATAAATACTATTCAATAAAATGTAACCACTGTAATTTTAAAGTTGTGAGAATTTTAATCAGTTGTATCTTGTATGTTGTTTTTTCCAGACTTTTTTGATCCAAAATAAAACCGTTAAATTACGACCTTGAGCATGTCTTGGCATTTTATTAAAGGTGTTTAATCGTAATGATTTAGGGAAAATTCTTTTAAATAACATTGTTTTCTCTTAAACTTTTAGTGCAGTCCCTTTATTGATGGTGTTCGATCATAATAATCTAGGAAAAGTCTGTAAAATAACAGCGTTTCTCTGTAAAACTTTTATTGTGTAACTTTATTAAATGGATTTGATAATAATAATCTAGGAAAAGTCTGTAAAATAACAGTGTTTCTCTGTAAAACTCTTATTGTGTAACTTTATTAAATGGATTTGATAATAATAATCTAGGAAAAGTCTGTAAAATAACAGTGTTTCTCTGTAAAACTTTTATTGTGTAACTTTATTAAATGGATTTGATAATAATAATCTAGGAAAAGTCTGTAAAATAACAGTGTTTCTCTGTAAAACTCTTATTTTGTAACTTTATTGAACGTATTTGATCATAATAATCTAGGAGAAGTTTGTAAAATAACAGTGTTTTTCTGTAAACATTTTAATGAAAATATCTGTAGATTTATTATTTTTGCACTTTATTTCAACAAAAGAAATTTTACCGTAATTTTATGGTTTTTGTTTGGCAGCCGTAGCTGCCAGTCATTTACCTTTTTTTTACGATTTTTTTTTTTTACAATTACAATTTATTAGTTTAATTTTACGTAATTTTAAATGTACTTCAAAAAAACAGGAAAAAACAGTGTGTAAATAATACGGCAATTTAATTGTATAAAACAGACAAATTGCTGTAATTTGTCATTAATTGTATAGTACATAAAATAACAGTCAAGCTGTTAATTTACAGATATTGTTTGTAATTTTTACGGACTTTTGAATATAATTTAAAATAACAGAAAAAATACTGTATAAATAATAGTGTAATTTCCCTGTATAAAAAACAAAAATGTCAGTAATTTGTCTTTAATGATAAAGTACCTAAAATGAAAGTCAAACTGTTAATTTAGAGAGATTGTTTGTCATTTTACTAAGTTTTGAATATAATTTGAAATGACAAAAAATTACTGTAAAAAATTTAGAGATATTTTCTGTAAAATTAGGGTTTTTTTTTACAGTGTAGTGTATGAGTGTGTATGAATAAGTGTGTGTGAGGATGTTTCCCAGAGATGGGTTGTGGCTGAAAGGGCATCCGCTGCGTAAAAATATGCTGAATAAGTTGGCAGTTTGTTCCGCTGTGGCGACCCCAGATTAATAAAGGGACTAAGCAGACAAGAAAAGGAATGAATGAATATATGCGCTTCATATAAAAGCACATTAAACAAGGGATTTTGAATGTTTCAAATATTACTCACAAAAATTCTTAAAAATCATTGTAAATAATTTGTTCCACTGTTTTACTTATTGTATTTATTCTGACTTTACTTACTTTTTTTAAATATATCAAATAATAATCATAATGCATTTCATTAACCCTTTAACTGCCCCACCAAGAAAAAAGCAATAGAAAAAATGTTTGGATTGCATTTCTTAACTCCTAATGTCGCTAGTTAACACAATCAATCCATTTGTTTTCAACACATCCCATAATTTCTAAAATATCATCCTCTACCAAATGGTTGATGTCGATTTATGGTAAAAGTACTGAAATTAAAACATATGCTATGAAAATCAGAAAATATGAAGTGTAAGACCAATTTATTTAAAAATATAATCAAAATAAAACATTTTTGAACACTAAATCATCTTTATCTATTAAAGTATGCCATAAAATATTTCAAATTCTTATTTAACACAGCAGTTTACAAGTTTTCTTGTTTTTTTACAATAAAGCCAAAATCAAGTGAATTAGTGCAACAGAATTTTGTTTGTCTGATTATTTTTGTAAACCAACAATGCTGTGTAGTGTGAGTCATTATTTAAAACAGTCATAAAACAATATAAAACATTGAAACACATTTCAGTATCATCTTTTAGTGCAAAAGCACGAGTGCTTCCTGAAGATGAAACTATTGACATCCATCAAATAACTGCAAAAAACAAACAAGCATACAAAACAAATATCAATCTCTTACAATTGTACTAATGCTAGTAGACCATCTTTAAAAAATTATGATTTCCACACATTACTTTTAAGAATTCATTCTATTTACTCCAAAAATATTCTAAAAGTGTCATAAAAATATATATACTTAAGAAATTATCTCAGTATATTCAAGAATAAATAACAAGCTGTGTCATATTTATTCTGTGAATGATCAAAAGTGATTATTTCTCAGCAAACAGTCCATTCCGAATGCAGAAATGCATGATATGAAATCATTAGTTTTGTTTTTCTACGTTTACCATAAAGTGACATATCAACCATTTGGTTGAGCATGTTTTTCAAAAATTATTACAAGCATACTAAATATTTCTCATGACACCAAGTAACATAACTTTGTAAAGTTAGGGCTCTTAGAGGGTAAAATGTCAACAACAAAAAATGCCTACCTTGCAAATTTTCACCAAAAACAGTTCACATGTCAGGAGTGATTTCCCTGTTTTTGACTTCAGTGGTAGAAGCAATGTTGTGACGAGTGCTGTTGATTGAGCTAGTGACAACTAGTGGATTTTTTTGGCTTAACATACTTCAACTAAATGGTAGAGATGGCTCATTCAGGTTTAGTTAAGTTAGGTACTCCTCCCAATAAGATATAGTCAGTCAAAATATGGTCAACCATTTGGTCGAGCAGGCAGTTAAAGGGTTAAGTACCATGATCCTAAAAATTGATTTTTTTTATATTATTGTAAATATAAATATGCCTGAGAAGATGTTTGGGGTATATAGTGTTACACTGGGGCAGCATGGTGGCGCAGTGGGTAGCACAATCGCTTCACTGCAAGAAGGTCGCTGATTTGAGCCCCGGCTGGGTCAGTTGACATTTCTGTGTGGAGTTTGCATGTTCTCCCCGTGTTCGCATTGGTTTCCTCCGGGTGCTCCGGTTTCCCCCACAAGTCCAAAAACATGTGGTACAGGTGAATTGGGTAAGCTAAATTGTCCTTAGTGTATTAGTGTATAGAGATGTTTCCCAGTGATGGGTTGCAGCTGGAAGGGCAACCGCTGTGTAAAACATATGCTGGATAAGTTGGTGGTTCATTCCGCTGTGGCGACTCCAGATTAATAAAGGGACTAAGCCGAAAAGAAAATCAATGAATGAATGGTGTTACACTGTATAGTATAGTATAGTATAGTATAGTATAGTATAGTATAGTATAGTATAGTATAGTATAGTATAGTATATAGTATGCTCAGAAAAAGTAAACTAATGTATGGATGGGAAAAAAAGATTAGTTTAGCACCATAACTGTTGTTACTGCAAATCAGACTTCTTTTAAAAATAATAATATAAATAATATTTGTGTAATCTAGCAGGTTGATATTATGGTCCTTGAGATTTAAATGGAAACACAGAAACATCAATAAATGGAGTAAACTTGTTAACAAAGGTTTGGCAGTGGGACCACAACTCACTTTGCCTCCTTAACCAATCCCAAAACTCCCTAAAACTTATTTAAGGCAGACCAGCCTCTAGCACTCTTCTGCTCATTCTCTCGAACCCACCCTCCTCCCTCTATTTTCTTGCCTCCCATTAACAATCCTTATAACCCTCTTTTTCCTAGGTTGAATCAAGGGGTCCAATCATTCTACCAAAATATTACAGAGACGGTACCCCCACTCTGAGTCTCTAGCCATCATCATAGGACGCCCAATCGACCTACCTACCTGTTACACTTTTTATACTCTTACTTCCCTTCCCCTTCATCCCACTGTTCCCTTACCATGCCTTTTATCCCTGCATCTCAACAATAAAGTCTAGCTCAAGGAGTGGCGTGGTCCATGCTGCTGAAAAGAGACTTTAACATGATATAAATGCTCCACTCACAGCAATACTACACAAACATAATACATTTCTGCATAAAAAGACTAGTAGTAAATCTATTTGGTTTAGAGAAATTAAGTGGATTTAACCTGGCAGAACAAGCTCTATTAGGCGAGTGTGTTCAGCTTTTTAGAAAAGATAGAGCTCATGATGAGTCTAGACGTCAGCTATTTCATGACTAACGCAAACACAATAGCTTTGTGAAGTAACAAATGTATCCGATAACAGCACCTACGAGAACAGGTTATTGTCGTCACCTTATTCTTCAGCTTCATTTACCATCAATAATTTAAAAACTGACACCTTTGTTGGCAGCAGCACTGTTTCTGACACTATTTCACCGGCTTCACCTGCCTTTGGACTTTGAGAAAGCTATTTCATTATTTTGAAGATCAGCTACGGTATAACCAGAGGTGTAAGTGTGTACGGTTTTCTGCTTCTTCCTTTTGACAAATATTGATTTCTCACTGGATATCTAACAATGGCAAAAGAAAAGATGCTTCCAGCCCAAGAGGCTGCCAAAATCTACCACACCAATTATGTGCGCAACTCCAGAGCCATCGGCGTCATGTGGGCCGTTTTCACCATATTCTTCGCCATCATTACAGTGGTGGTCTTCATTCAGCCGTATTGGATTGGTGACAGTGTTAACACCCCCCAGGCTGGATACTTTGGGCTTTTTCACTACTGTATTGGCAACCCAATCACCTCGGAATTGGTCTGCAAAGGAAGTGTGTTCGATTTTGGCTCAATCCCCTCTGGGGCTTTCAGGACCGCTTTGTTTTTTGTAGGAACTTCAATGCTGCTGATTGTGGGCACCATTGTGTGCTTGGGTCTTTTCTTCTTCTGCAATGCCGCTAGTGTGTACAAGATCTGCGCTTGGATGCAAACTTCTTCAGGTAGGCCGCGTTTTTTAAATAAGTGCCCTTCAAATAAGTGAAAATAGTGTTTAAGAACAATAAAATAATTAAAAGGAAGATTGATTGAAATATTGTTTATAATATGGGTAAACAACTTATTTTTTTCCTTTGCCACCATGCCACATTTTATACAGTTGAAGTCAGAATTATTAGCCCCCTTTTGAATTTTTCTTTTTCTTTTTTAAATATTTCCCAAATTATGTTTAACTGAGCAAGGAAATGTTTACAGTATGTCTGATAACATTTTTTCTTCTGTAAAATTTATTTTTATTTTGGCTAGAATAAAAGCAATTATTAATTTTTTTAAAACCATTTTAAGGTTAAAATTATTAGCCCCTTAAAGCTATATTTGTTTTCGATAGTCTACAAAATAAACTATTATTATACAATGACTTGCTCAATTACCCTAACTTTCCTAGTTAACCTAATTAACCTAGTTAGGCCTTTAAATGTCACTTTAAGCTGTTTAGAAGTGTCTTGATAAATATCTAGTAAAATATTATTTACTGTCATCATGGCAAAGATAAAATAAAATTGGACCCCAAGCAATTTCCGCCATGGGTCCAACCGTCCTAAAATGCACCCTTTCAGGTCCGTAGCCAGCCTAGTGAAAGGGGTGGTTCTTTTCTTCTCAAAAGTGAGCCTTTTTGCAGTTATTTGCCCCATTTTCTATTTAATTATGAGGTTTAAATACTGCATTTTAATGACATTTTAAGCACTATTTTTAGCTGGATTAGCTTGTCGGATGGTCATCATAACCATACTTTTTGATGTACCAAAACATTTCCTAAAGATTTGAAATAAAGAAATATGAAAACAATACTTATTTTTAAAATACAAAAATAAGAAAATGTTAAATTTATTAGGCAAATAACAAACTGGCCAGCACATTCAACTTTCCTCAGTCAGAATTATTCTGAATTTACGCTGTGCCAAATTCGGTGTCCCAAATTCGGTAACGGCAGCCAATACAGGATCCTGCTTGATCTTAAGGCCTTTTTTGATGGGTTATTTTCACAATTTTCTATGGAATAGCCATCAAAAAAGGACAAATATGCTCATGTATGGGAAAAATCCTGGACCTTTTTCAGTGGGAGGTGGGTTTTTCGAACCCACGTTTCATTATGTTGCTTAGTTGACATCACCTGTCAATCATTTCGACACATCATATACGTTTCTTTTTATATTTAATTACCTACCTGACTGAAGATTCAGCAGCAGGGTAATCTGCCATTAGCAAGTCTTTAATGCAGAGAAATCTCCTCTGGTCTTTGGATAATTATGCATTTAAAGGTTATAACGTCCAAACATATCTTGATATAAGTTCACATTGTTGTTGCAGATGAAATATAAAGCGGAAAATGTGGTTTAAATGTGTTCCAGTTGGCTAGATAGGCCTATTGATTAATAATCATTCAACACCGAAGCTTCTCTACTTGACGTGCGGCCGCCATATTTGTAGTTTGTTTATACTTATTACTTACCTGAGTTTGTAGTTCTAATCAAATTCACGTCCAACATGCAATGTATTGTGGACAATATTAGCGATTTGTTTATGATTTCTGTTTTGTACCAGGCCATTTGAAGTTGTATTGTTTACTTTGTCCAATAAAGTAAAAAATAAATAAATAAATAAATAGATTTTTTTTCATCCAGCAACCTTTGGCATACTCTTTTCAACATACTATGGTTTGAGACATGCTAACTCTGTAGGTAGTGCTGTCACCTCACAGCAAGAAGGTTGCTGGTTCGAGCCTCGCCTGGGTCAGTTGGCATTTCTATGTGGAGTTTGCATGTTCTCCCCGCGTTCGTGTGGGTTTCCTCCAGGTGCTCCGGTTTCCCCCACAGTCCAAAGACATGCGGTACAGGTGAATTGGGTAGGCTAAATTGTCCATAGTGTATGAGTGTGAATGAGTGTGTATGGATGTTTGCCAGAGATGGGTTGCAGCTGAAAGGGCATCCGCTGCGTAAAACATATGCTGGATAAGTTGGCGGTTCATTCCGCTGTGGTGACCCCAGATTAATAAAGGTACTAAGCCGAAATCAAAAAATGAATAAATGAATAATTAAAGCTATGATTCAGGAGGCAGAGACAGTCAAAAATAGGTAGCCTATAGCGGGAGACTTTAAGTTAGTTTTTTCAAGACAAAATGTCCCTAAACACACATGCAAACATCTTTTTTTAGAGAGATTACTTGATATAATTTGGGGTATAATTAAAAAAATGAATGGTATGCGCAATTTCAGAATGACACACACACCTTTAATCCCTGTGCTTGATGTCGTAGCTGTGTTGATGGTGATGGGGTGTATGATTTATCCGGACGGATGGGACTCTGCGGAGGTAAAGCGGATGTGCGGCGAGCGGACGACCAAGTACAGCCTGGGCAACTGCACCATTCGCTGGGCTTACATCCTGGGCATTATCAGCATCCTGGATGCAGGGTTACTAGCGCTGTTGGCCTTCACTCTGGGAAACCGGCAGGACAAACTACTGCCAGACGACTTCGAGGTGGAGGGAGAAAACAATGCGTGAGGAAATAAATAGGGACTGATTATATAACTCATGTAGAGAATTCGCTTTATATAATAGCTCATGATTTAGAGGTACTTGAGATGAGCTGGAGCTCACAGCGAGAATGTGCCGATAAAATGATTATAAATAACATATAATTGTAAGAAATACTACACTTTAGCTTGGGGTTTTTACTGCTTAGTTTAAAAACTACTAAGCAACAAATTAATAAAAAACAACAACTGTGTAGAAAATATTATGAAGTTCTCAAACTAATGTGACTGATTAACTAGCCTTTATAACAGAATTAGAACGTAATTACATCAATTTATTGTTATTATTTACGGATAGTGTTCTACTATTATGTACAATTTTATGTTCTTTTGTTTATATATTTTGACCCAAAACATTGTTAATTATGAGTGTGCCTCACACAGGTGGTGGGCTTGACAAACCACCTGTAGAAACCACTCTTTCATTTCCCCCTAGACACTTTAACCAACACTTGCACCAGTTTTTGGACATTTGCATCAACACATTCTTGCAAAAAAAAAAAACTTTGTGCATTTATGAAGTGTGCTTCACACTGGTGAGTGGTCTTGACAAACCACCTGTAGAAACACTTTATCTCTAAAAGAAAATACTCCCCGCTCTTTACTCTAGCAATTACTTCTCAGAGCACTAACGGTTGCTTTGTATAATTAGCACTTCAAGCGTGTACTGCTCTTCTTTTTGAACTGAATGCCTCAATTGTAAGTCACTTTGAACAAAAGCTTCTGATTAATGACTAAATGTAAATGAAAATCACCCATACACCCAGCTTATATTACACACATTCACAAAGCTGGCTGTTGTTGACTGTCTTGTATGTTTTTTTATGTAGCTTGTTTGTTTTTTGTTTTCTTTTGTATTTGATTTGTATCATGTAATTTGTTCATCTTTGCATAATTAAAAAGTCATCAAATTCTGAAACCTTGTAAAAGTTTCATTAAAAACTGAGATTAGTTTTTGTGGGTTATCTAAAGCAATCTGTTCCATTACTAGACTCTATTCAATATGCAATTTGAAATCAGTAACATATTACAATTTTTAAATAATCTACCCCACATTTTATTATTACAATATAATAATAAGACATTATCTATTCTATTCAATAATTAAGCAAGACTGCATAAGGATGAGATGCAATTAAAAATGCAGTTATAGGTAATAGTGATGCTGTTTCCATTTGTTTCTAATCCAATAGGAGACCTGAACTCCAGTGGACACTGAACTGGACATTCACATGAAAGAAAATGGAATGGATAAAAATGATAAGCCTGAAGATAAACAGCTAAATTATTTGTATTGACATGCTTACATTTTTTGTACAATTATACATGCTTGGGTATAGCTGGAAACGCAACAATCACAGTAAATAAAATATTTTCATTTGTTAAAAAGCACAAAGAAAACGTTATTAATCAACGTACACTTCTGTTGTTGTTTTTGGCTGATATTTTTAACTAAGATAAGCCAATTTAAATGAACTTAAATTTGATCTTCAAGAGTTCACACTTAGCTGATGATTGATTATAAGCAAGTTTGGCATGCTGTCCCGGGAGAGAGCCCTGAGCTCAAAAGGTCCTTGAGCCCTGGGCTCCCTCCCGTTTGCAGGGCGAGAGGGGAGCTTTGAGCTCGGGTAGATCTCGAGAACTCCCCATTTTGGAGCTGATGACAGAAAATGATTGCTATGAAAAGATATGCTGCTGGATGAGAGTTTGACTGTAGTGCTAAATTTAGATTGATCAATTCACTTGAAGTGCATGTTTTTGGAATATGGGAGGAAACCGGAGAACCCGGGGGAAACCCACGCGAGCACGGGAAGAACATGCTAACTTCGCACAGAAACAACAGCCGGCCTGTTAAAGGACTAGAACCGGTGACGTTCTTGCTGTGAGGCAACAGTGTTAATCACTGGGCCACCGTGCCACCCTATGAACAGAAAGATGGAGGAGTAGGGGTGGAAGGGGGGATTCTTCAAATCGAAGATGACTGTAGTGAGAAACCCTGGCTCTTTATAGTGGGTTAGGAATCGTCTGATTGTTGGATCATACATAGTTAATGCAGAACCAGCCGTGTTCAAACATAATCACGTGATCTTCTCGAAATTAGTTTATAAATAAACTTCACAAACAGAAAATGGTTCAAAAAAGAGAATATATTCAGTGAGCGGCAGTTCTGTGGGCGCAAATGCCTTGTTGATGCCAGAGGTCAGAGAAGAATAGCCAGACTGGTTCCAGCTGATAGAAAGGCAACAGTGACTCAAATAACCACTCGTTACAACTGAGGTATGCATCTCGGAACACACAACACATTGAACTTTGAGGCGGATGGGCTACAGCAGCAGAAGACCGCACCGGGTGCCACTCCTGTCAGCTAAGAACAGGAAACTGAGGCTACAATTTGCACAGGCTCACCAAAATTGGACAATAAGATTGGAAAAACGTTGCCTGGTCTGATGAGTCTCGATTTCTGCTGCGAAATTCGGACGGAAGGGTCAGAATTTGGCGTCAACAACATGAACGCATGGATCCATCCTGCCTTGTATCAACGGTTCAGGCTGGTGGTGGTGTAATGGTGTGGGGGATATTTTCTTGGCACACTTTTGGCCCATTAGTACCTATTGAGCATCATGTCAACACCACAGCCTACCCGAGTATTGTTGCTGACCATGCCCATCCCCTTATGACCAGTTTACCCATCTGTGATGGTTACTTCCAGCAGGATAATGTGCCATGTCATAAAGCACGAATTATCTCAGGCTGGTTTCTTGAACATGACAATGAGTTCACTGTACTCAAATGACCTCCAGTCACCAGATCTCAATCCAATAGAGCACCTTTGGGATGTGGTGGAACGGGAGATTCGCATCATGGATGTGCAGCTGACAAATCTGCAGCAACTGCATGATGCTATCATGTCAATATGGACCAAAATCTCTAAGAAACATTTACAGCACCTTGTTGAATCTAAAGGATTAAGGCAGTTCTGAAGCCAAAAGGAGGTCCAACCATGTACTAGTAAGGTGTACCTAATAAAGTGGCCGGTGAGTGTATATAGAAAGACTACTCATAACTTTATTTTTAGTTTCTTTTGGGTGGGAGAACAGAAAGACAGACAAACATGTGCACCCATCTTCCAAATGCTTTATTAAAACACTTCTATTCTTAGCTTAGATGCAATAGGATTTCTTTTAAAAACTGTACATGGCTGTAATATACAGATCAAGGCAAACTCTTTGGTACACATATATACAGACACACACGCATACGCATGCACATGCGCGCGCACAAACACATACATACATACATACATACATACATACCACACACTCACACTCCGAGAACAAATGTTTCTTTTTTTTTTTTTTTTTTTAATCCCCCAAATATAATTTTTGGTGACCTTTAACATTTACTCACTTTATATGGAAGCTTCATGTACTGACCATGAGTGAGAAGACTTTAAAAATCTAATCTGAGACTGACAAGTTCAAAACCTACTTAACTAATAACCACACGCACGCACACACGCACACACACAAGACACTTGTATAGTTGAGAGAAACACAGAGGTGCGGCGAACAGAAATAATCTTAATTTATACTCTACAGTCATAAAGGTAAACCAACAATTCCCTTTCCAAAAACCCTCATCGCTTTCCATCTCTGAAAACTACGAGTAACAAAAATCTCATGTGCATCACGCTGCAGTCTCCGTTCAGAACTGCAAAAAACATTTCACGACTTCTGGAAATCAAAACAAACAGGACTTTCCTATGTCTACAAGTCATCCTTTCCCAAACTAAGAGGAATGGAGGAGGGATCACGGCAGATTTGACCCTCACAATAAACCTCTCAACTCTGGAAAAAAATAATAATAATAATAACAGCTGAGAACAAAAAGACAGGTTTGCTATTCCTCCCAAGCAAAACGAATGACTCGGATGAACGGAAGAAAAAGAAGTATGCCGATATGCTCTATAAACTGAAAGTGATCTGTTGCAGTCTCTTTAGATGGCCTGAAGTGTGCAGTGGCGTGGAGGAGCCACTAGAGGGAAAGCCATGGGTGTCGCAGACAGTCAGCAGCTGTGGCTCTTTTCTCAGGCAGGAGCTCCAGCATAGGAAGCAGAAAATCACTGAAGGTTTGGGCTTCCTCCTGAGGCCACTCGTACTTATCCATCAGGACGTCCAGCAAACCCCACGGCTTCAGTTTGGTGATGTGCTTCAAGTCACCTACAGAGATCACACTATTAGAGACCAGGCTACTCGTTCCATTCAGTTCATGCTATATATATATTTTTTTTTTTTTTGTTTGTTTGTTTTAAGAGATGCTCTGAACCATTTTGGATCAGTATTAGCTGATAATCAATTCTATGACAAATAAAAAATAATGACGAGAGCATCCCTAGTTTTTGGCTACACATTATATTCCGCTCTCATTTGACATCATTTAACAACTACATTAGTTAACATGAGCTTTTCAAAGCATTTATTAATAAATTTTAACATTTACTAATACATTTATGAATTAACATTTTAGCATTTAACACTATTTAACAGACTTTAAACAACAAGCAATTTTACTATTTAAATTAACCAACATCAAAGATAAAAAGACCACTAAATACTGTAATAAACATACTGCTTATTGTTGGATACTGTTAGTTTATGCATTTACTTAGGTTAACTAACGGAACCTTCTTTTGTTTTGTTAAATCTTGTGTTTGGAATGAATGTCAAGCCACAAACAAATATCACACTTTCATTTTAAATGGATAATTTTAGATCTTTCTATAGAAAAAAATGTTAGCATTTTTGTAGATTTTATAGATTAGGGCAGCACGATATTGGAAAAAAAACGACCATTGCGATATTGACATTTTCTGTGATTTTTCACAAGATAACTTAATCATTTTAGATTGATTTGGATGATTTTGTAGGGTAGAGCATACAATATATCAGGGGCGATTTTAGGATTATCATTTTAGGGGGGGCTCAGCTCCTTATAAAGTAAAAAAATGTGGTGTGTGTGTATATATATATATATATATATATATATATATATATATATATATATATATATATATATATATATATATATATATATATATATATATATATATATATGTATATATAAAGCCTAATATTACATTTATAAGTAGTAATTTAATAGTAATAGATTTCAAATTGTTTGTTTAATATGGGTTGTATACTAGTATTCCACTGTATTACATAGACAGGCATGGCCATTTGAGTTCTAAATAAGCCAAATAGGCTCAACCCAGGGGCGTCGCTAGACCCCATTAGTCTAGCGGATATTATAACAATTTATTGATAAACATACACCTCGTTCTCTCGCTGTCCACGAATGTGGTTTGCTAATCGAATGAAAAACAAAAGACGGGGAGGAGCCGAATTCTGCTGTCGTTTTCTTATCAAATTTAAAGGGGACTGAGGCGATAATTTGGTGTTCAGTTTATGAGCTAATAGCAAAAGTTTTAGAGGGGCTAAGTAGAAATATACAGCCCCTTCAAAACAGGCCTAGCAACACCCATGCAATATATTAAATTACAAGCAGATATAAAGTAGAGCAAATATACAAATGAAGGAGTCTAATGGTATACGGGTACAGAAATAAAAACAAATGTACAATAAAGCTGTATATTCTTCATTGTGTAAATTATTTTGCACAATTAATCTTTGTTAAAGCTACATACGTAATAATTCCTTGTGCAAAAATGCTTTAAACTCACTTAAAATGTTTACACAGGCCTTAAAAACACAAGCAACTGATAAACTTTCACTTTATTATGGTTAAACTAAAATTACTCCAAAATTCATGTGTTCCGAACTGCTCTACCTGGTCAGCTATAATCCTGACTCCACATTTCACGTTCTGTGATGTGACTATTGCGTATTTAAATTGCGATATTGATGCTAAAACGATATATTGTGCAGCCCTATTATAGATTACATTTTTCATTATAAAGAATATTGTGCACTGATGCAAATACATGAAAATGCATTAAATAAAAAATTATGATTTCATGCTGATTGCAAAATGCTTTAAAATACAAAGCTAAATTTATATATATATATATATATATATATATATATATATATATATATATATATATATATATATATATATATATATATATATATACACAAATACAATCCCATTCAAAAAATTAGGGTCAATAAGATATTTTTAGAAAAACAATTAATATTTTTATTAAGCAATCGTTTAATTGATGTGACTTTTATTACCGTTTTCAGTGTCAAATAATTTTTTTTACAAATATTTATCAACTCCAAGCTACTGAACTATGGAAGACCAGGAGTGTCAGTTGGAAATAAGATGTAGAACAGGCCAGACTCACCTTAGATCGACAGTTCACCTTGCAACTGTGTCAACTCAACTTTTTAAATATGGCTAATATGCAATTATAATAAAAATAAGTGCCCCTCCAATTCTCTAAAAAACACTGCTTTGTCCCTAAATGCATTATTGAATTTAGGGACAAAGCCTAAAATTTCAGATTACAAATTAATCTGAGATTAGAAAATAAGTATAATAATACAGAAGATTTGGGGTGAAAAAAGATTTAGTTGACAATAATCGGTTAATCAATCGGTTTAATTTTTAAACATTTTTGATAAACACAGCAGTGCTTTCTATGAGATTTGAAGATCTCTTATTTTGTAATTAAGCATCAAAATCAAACCCAAATATCCTGTTATTTTGTTGCTTTCATTTGTTATTTAATATTTCATCAACAGACAGTGAGAAACGTGATGTATCATGACAAACATGCGTTGGAACTTGGCAGCCATTTGTATTCAGATCAGTGCATGTTTCATTTACATGAGGGTTTAGCTCAACTTGAGGCGAAAGTTGATTGTGATTGCATCCACGTGTGGACTGTCCAATGGCATTTTTTAACTCTATTTATTTTCAACTTGAGGAATGCTTGTGGCAAAGAAATAGAAAACCAAGTGGCAAATAGGAGAGGAAAGCATTTGCCAAATGCCTTTTTGAAAAGCTATTTGAAATCAATATTTAACTTTTTTACTGTTTGATTAATCTGCGTTTTAAAACAAATTAAATAAACGGTTATAAAATAGTTGATTTATTTATACATTTAACAAGTACTTTTAAATGCACTGTTTTATTGCTTTACTAAATGACATTTAAAACACAATTTATATAAACATTTAATTATGTCTATTTATTTGTCCATTATTTGTTTGTTTAATTTGTGATTTATTTATATACATTTTTATGCTTTAATTAAAAAATTGCTAAATTTGATTCTTTGTTTTACATTACTTGCCTAAAAATGTAGTGCAAGTAGAGTAAAAGTATCTGTTGTAAATATTACTCAAAGTATGAGTAAAAAGTAGCCCTTTTAAAAGTACTCAAGAGTAGTATTATACTGTTAAAAGCTGATATGTTTACATGTAATTTGTGCATGTGTGTGTAAACGTAACATTCTGTAGTGCATTTAGTTATTGCTCAGCAGGCACACAACATCATTTAATATTAGATTAGATTTAGGTTGTAATGTCAGGTGACCAAAATAATTTTCAAGCCAGCAGCTAAGAACAATGTTATTTTGTTGTCCAATAAAGACGTCAAATGACGTTGATATTTGGTTGATTTTAGGTTGTTAGGAAGTGACCAAAATACAGCGAAGCCAACATCTTAAACCAACATCATATTGATGTCAAATACAGACATTTATTCGTTGGGTACGGTAACCAAAATCCAACGTCTGATAGATGTCATATGGGTAACGTTCACACAACGTCAAGCTGTAACATCATTAGACACTGATATTTGGTTGGTTTTAGGTTGGACATTGGCCTGACGTTGAGTTCTGACGTCAACCCGATTTTTATTTCCAAACAAAATGCAAAGTTCCCATGACGTTAGGGTTCAACGTCGATCAGACGTCATGTTGACGTCCTGTGCCTGCTGGGTGTTTAAGGCCATTTCGGTCATCATACAGTAAACATCCGTCATCTTCTCATCAGTGACATGCATCTAAACAGTCTCTGGGTCAATGCGCGTAAAGATAAACATCTTCATGGACACTTTTAATACCTCCAAACAGTTTTCTGCGATTATAAAGTGCACACGTCTTGAGGTAGTTCATTATGATGCAATTTACCTTCTACGGTATGTGCGATTGGATTGGACAGGAATCTCAGGACTGATTTTTCTAATCCCCATGGACAAGAAAAATAAAGTAGTTACTGCAGGTTGAAAGAAAGTAGTGGAGTAAAAGTACAGATACTGCACTAAAAATGTACTCAAGGAAAAGTAAATTTACACATTTATAAAACTACTCAGTAAATTACAATTTCTGAGAAAAACTACTCAATTACAGTAATTTGAGTATTTGTAATTAGTTACTTTACACCACTGCTAACAGTCAAACTCTGTATTAAATAATATACATTTTTTGTTCTTAGTCTGAAGAGGAGACTGTAAGAGAAAGCTTGCTGGTTATTAAATTAGAAATTGCCTATCCTGCAGATTAAAACCAAGTAGCAATTATTTTATGCTTCTACAAAATCTGGATAGAATAACCTTACATATTCAGTCCATTTGGTCTAGTTATATCTGAATACATTCATTTGAAGGTGAAGGGAAAATGTCTTTTTTTTTCCATAACATAAATGTTGTTTACAATTTCCAACCACTCTTTGATTGTTGGGGTTTCAGGAAGTAACCAATGCTTTGTGATGTCAAATATATGGCTAGACTACTTGTCTGGTAGGGTTGTCACGATACTGAAATTCGATACCAATCGGTACTGAAATTTTAAAACATCCATTTCCCACGAGCATTAAAGCTCTGTGGAGCACGTTCTTAAACAGCGCTGATTTGCCATTGTGTTCACATGCTCAACAGAAATTCAACGGTTCACAGAACTCACAGCTGTTTACTGCGTGTAACCACAGATACAGGGACACTGGAGCATTTTAAAGCCACGATTTATCAGCGGATCGCTCATATGTCAGCTTATAGACAAACCAGCTGATCGACGGGAATCCAAAATATATGCCAGTGATTGGCTTCCTGGAACCCACTTTGTTTTATTTCTAACTGGCACTCCTGGTTCTTCAACTTGCTCAATCCAATGTAATTCCAAAAATGATCTTAATTAGCCATGATGGCGTTGTTACCTTTCTTGCTGAAAAACTCCTTGGAGTATTTCCCGGTCAGTACGAGTTTGCGTGGGACGACCCCGAGCAGTTCAATGATCAAAGCAATGTGGTCTACATCACACACAGACAGTGTCGAGCAGTGGGGGGAGTGGGGGGGGGGGAAACAACAGAGGAGCAAACAACACACAACTTCATCAGACACTGTTAATACACTCATTCATTCACCCGTCCTGAGAGAACAGAGGCGAGAGGGAAGTCCAGGAGATGCAGCTATGTCCCGACAGCACTCTTTTAGATCCCAGATTCAGATTAAAGATTGGTAGAAGAATCAGACTTGTGTGAAGCAGAAATCTGTTTCTGGTAGCGCTTCAAGCCAAGTCATGCTACTCTTTGAAGCTTTGAACAGTTCCTCTATTGTGCTTCTCGTGAACAACTGGAGATTTGCTGGGATATAGTTTTCAATATGGTGTTACACAAGCTGCTAAATCTCGAGTCTTTCCTTCAAACATCTCTATCTCTCAGGACAGGGCTCAACCTGACTGACAGGCGTACCTTTCCGGCAGAAATATTCCTGTGAAAATTTCCCGCTCAGAGCGTAATGGCGGGGAATGTGCCCCAAAAGCTCAATAATGAGAGCAAGGTGGTCTGAGAGACAGAGAGAAGTTAAGAGACACAGAGAGAGAGAATATGATCATGGAATAAAGACAAGGAGGAAAACCATGGGACAGTATCATAAAATATAAAAAAGGCAAAAAGTCAAAGTACATAAGCTAAAGTGGTTGTTTAAATGGCAATTTGGAATGAAAACAGAACAAAAATGTTTTTTTTTTTTTTAAATGTCTCTCCTGAACACCTGATTCTGATGATTTATTGGAGTCACATTCCATGACCTTCCATGAACACTCAAACGCATAAATATTAAAATTGTGGTTGGTACATATTTCAAGATTTGAAATCAACAATAGGCATGGCATGATAACCGTTTTCAAGGTATACCACGGTTTGGAAAAGTCAAGGTTTTAAAAACACCAATGTATTCTGCTATACTGTTCCTATGGTATATGTAAGATTTTTTTTTTTTAATGTTTTTGTTGTTATTTTTTAGGACAACAGTATCTCCAGCAGAAAAGATATCCAAAGATGCCATTTTAAATTGTAAAAAAATCTGTGTTTTTGAAACTACTGAGACAGCAGAAGTCAATGATTTACTTTAATTATTTAGCCTGACATGTTTACTGCTCCAAAATATTTTAAATGTTTCTTTAAATAAAATACATTGTGAAAAATTGTGTTCAAAGGGGAAAAAAAGTAGTTTTTTACCCAGACAGTTAAATAGATTATAATTTAGAGCAATAACCACAATAGCGTAAAACCATGATATTTTTAATCAAAGGTTATCATACCGTAAGAATCTTATACCGGCCCATGCCTAATCAACAATTATTAAAAGTTCAGATAGATAGAGAATAAATGGCCAATATTGGAATTTGAAGCAATAAATTTACAATTGAAACCTACAATAGAATGTTTGTGCAATGAATAAAACACAAACAACAAACACAGCATAGGTATATTAAAGTATTATTACATTAGTGTATTTCCAAATTAACTGTTAGCACTTCGTCATTAACCAAAACTTGCAAAAAGTTCATATAAAAATGTAAAGATAGGTAAAGGTAAACTTCATTCTGTATGTGATGAAGCTTATTAACAAGCAGTTAAAATGAGCCTAATTTAAGTTATGAAAAAAAAAATGCCCCTATATGCATGTTTTTTATAAGATGTTATATAGGTAAGTAAAATCACACAAGCAAAAGCAGTGTTTTCCTGAATATCAGCACAATATATCCACTTTGCACAAACTAAGTGAATGATTTAATCAACCACTCATTAAGACAGACCTGCCACCAAATACTTTAACATCATATTTATTCACTATTTTAGTCATTTCAGTGTCATAACAATTATTTCAAAACATATTTATTAGTCCATGATGAATTAAAATATTTATTATGTAATGCCATATTAGCAGCGATACCTAAACCAGCTAAGATACCAGAACAAAAACACACTCACCAAAACTGTGTGATTATTGTTATGGAAGAAAAAAAAAAAAAAGATAACTAATTACACAGCCTACTTAAACTACTTAAATGACATTTAGGGAAGTACTAAAGTGCACTAATGTAAACAAAAGTGGTGCTTAATTAATAAGATTTAAAACAAGAGCTTCATAAAACAAAATGCAGCACAAACATTTTAACTTGAACCATGAAAATTCATGAAACGTAGCAATAGGCAATGTTCTCTACTGAAAAAAAGAGAAGTAAACATACTATAATCTATGTTCCTCTTTGAAAAAGGGCTGAAGTGTGATCTAACTCGGCTTGCTTTATATTTAGGAAAATGACATCAGCTGATTACAGTGCAATGTGGTCAACCACAAGAGAACAACAGTGTTTCAGCAGAAGAATTACGCAGCAATACTGATTTTCCTGAATGTCTGTTTGATTTCTAGTCTGACCTGATTCTGCTAAACATCTTGCAGATACAGAAAAAAAGGCCACAATGCACAATTTACAACTAAAACCTCTGCACCTGCTACACTTCTCATGAAACACCACACTTCTGCAAACAAAAGATCGACTTACGATATCACTTAATCAGATTAAGCTCATTAGATCTCATATACTTCAAGCAATCATATGTGGCTTAGTAATACCTGCAAATTCTGAACACGACTAACATAACTTAAACAACGTTCACCCTCCAGTGCAAACACTATTAGATCTGAGATGACAGAATTTCTTGGAAACAGCTAACTGAGCTTGACTGATGGGTAATAAATTAAGTCGTGAGCGCACAAATTCTTGCCACACTCTGTAAGGCATGCAAAACATACATAATTATGTCTTAGTTTAAGAACAAGGAAGACGAGATCAAGAGGAACAAAGAAATATGGGTCAAAAGCAGACAGAAGCAGAGAGTGAAGGATGGAGGAAGTGAATATGAAGAGGAAGTTGAAAGAGACCAAATTTCCATGCATTTAACAGCAGGCTCTGATTGTTAGCAGGGAAATAAACACAGGATTATAACCCTCAAAGCATTGTTATATTAATATATTGCAGTACATTAGGCACTTTAATTACTTAAGGCATAGTTCACCCAAAACTGAAAGTTCTGTCATCATTTACAACTTGTCACTTCATCACTTCAACTTGTTTCAAACCTGTTCGAGTTTTTTTTTCTTCTGTTAAACACAAAAGAAAAAAAAATGGAAACCTGTAGACATTGACTTCCATTAAATTAGTTTTTCCTACTATGGATGTCAATGGTTACAAATTTTCAGCATTCTTCAAAATATCTTCTTTCATGTTCAACAAAATTAAAAAAAAACTCAAAGGTTTAGAACCACTGAAGGGGGAGTACATTTTCAATTTTGGGGTGAACTATCCCTTCAATTACTTTTCAGTGAATTGTCAGTCTCATTGAAACAGCAATCTTTAAGCAGGTCTCTTACTTCAGGCATGGACACAGTTTTACTTACAGTACAATAAAACTGACACAAGAAACATTCATAAATTTTGATCAATGAGAAGACTTTGAATGTAAAAACGGACCATTACCTTCATCTCTGGAGTAATCTTCACCAGAGTGGGGCTCAAACAAATAATCACCAGTGGCCAATTCAAATGCCTGAAAAGAAAGAGCAATGCTTGACCTGTTCGTATGTGGGGATTTATGTAAAAATAAAGCTGATTAGCAGAAATTGATGAAAAAGAGTTAGCGGTTAGTTCCTCACCATGCAGGCCGTGCTCCATATATCAGCTGGTGTGTTGTATCCTGATCCAAGCAGCACCTCCAGAGAGCGGTACTGTCGGGTCTGAATGTCTTCAGTAAAGTGCTTGTGCTGAAGGACAGAAAAATACTTATTACCAGCTCCCAGCAAAATAATATCCGCTTGTTAAGTGTGACGTCACATGAAGCGGCTTCCGGATCCAATCGCTCTATAAAACTGTATGAGGAGAGTCAACAAATGGTAATAATAAGCGTTTACAAAGCGATGTATTACTTATGAAAATCACGATTGCAATATATATATCCATGCCTAATATTTGTAAAATATTTGTGTCAGTGATTTTATATAAGATTCACTTTGATGTGTGATATGACTAAAAAGTGCTCATAAACGAGTATTTTCTCAATTCAAATGAGTAGCGGCTTGGACCCGGAAACAGTATTCCATACATCCAGACTTAACAAGCGGATTGTGTTAAAATGAAAAAACTAAATTAAATAAACTTTCATCTACATTATAATTCTTAATAAAAGTCTGTGCACAGTTAAATCAATTATAGATGTATACACATAGATGCCTTATTAGCAGCTGCTTATATGGCTTGCTTGCTATACATAAAGCAATTTATGATTTCGGAAACGGTCAATGCAAATCTATGACTCCTCTATAAAAAAAAAAAAAAGGGACTTAGCAGAATATATCTCCATGCTACTTTAAAAGGTCATTTTGCTAAATTTCCACACGCACAAAAAAAACATAATGTAGGTGTTAGCTACATCTCTGATAAGATAATCCTCTGTGCTTTTTAAAACAGCTGCACAATGACATCTTAGAAAGCTCACTGATTTCCCAGTATAATAATAATAATAATAATAATAATAATAATAATAATAATAACTCAAATCCAAGTTAAAGTGTTTGGAGCCAAATAAACGTCTATTTAAAGATTTGGTACTAGTAACATCTTTATTACATTTTCAAAAGAAGCCTCTTATGCTCATTTGTATCACCAATAATTTGATTAAACATACAGTAAAAATAATATATTGTGAAATATATATTATGTAAAATGTATATAATGTAAAATTCTATGTATTCTTGTGATGGGCAAAGTTGTTTTTTTAGCAGACATTACTACAGTGTCACATGATCCTTTCATAAAAAAAAGTGTCTTCACAGGCATTTTTGATCAATTTAATACAATAAAAAAATTTTAATTACACCAAATTATAGTGCACTTTCCATAATTTACATAAATATTATAGCTGAGAAAAAAATACAATAAATTGTGTATAGCTGCACTTTTCAAGAAATGACTACAATTTGGAATTCATCTGACTCTTACCACCCAGCAGGCATTTCCAAGGTCTGCAATCTTAACCTTGATCTTGTCAGCATTGAGTGGCTCCAGTGGGTTGACCAATAGGCTTCCAGCTGACAACTTGTCTACAAGCAGAAAAAGAGCCAATCAAAAACAGCCATGCATCCTCACTATAAACTATTACTGTAGTCTGACTCATCAAGAATTCTTACTCTGTGTTGACATGAATATAAAGCGATGAGGGCGAGTTAATAAAGAACAACCCATATAAAATAAACAGTTGGCAGTAAGCAAGGAAGGACATCTACAGGAGTAAAAACAGTCATGTTTTTTGGAAATGATTACATACATAATTCAAACTGACCGTCCTTTATCTTATCTTTGTTCTGTTCCCTGGCTCTGGTTCTAGTCTTTTGCTGATGTTGCTCTTCGGTTGCCAGTTCTCCATCCTCCAGCTGCTCTCGGCCAGATGTGCCATTACTATAACAGGCCTGGTCCAGTTCAGGGGATTCTGCCCCATTACAGTACTCATACATGCTTTGAGCCGTGTCCTCTGGGCCTGCGTTTGCGTTATGGTGGTCCTCTTGTAGTAACTGGCCGTATTGCAGGTCTCCTTGCTCGTCTTCCTCGGGCTGTGTTTGACTGGAGTGCAGGCAGCCGTTACAGTTGAGCTCGACCGAAGCATCTGATGTTAGTCTCTCTCTGGTGTCCACTATTACAAGGGATGCAAAGAAAGCAAAATTATAATGGCTCCATTCATGTTATATTAATGCCACTAACTTTATATTTGAGGAACAAATGACATTCTAAATAATCCTAATAAATACTAGCCACAAAAAAAACTTACTTATTGTGTCCTCCGTAGCAATTTCCTGCAGTGATGCCTGTCTAAGTGGGGCGCAAGAGGGAGATTTGGGGGATTCTGGGTCGTCCTCTTCTTCCTCTCTGCCCTCAGGCCCAATCTCCATCTCTTCCAGGTCCATGATGCATTTCTCCAGGAGTTCTGCTTGACGCTTCTGCTTCTTCTTTAGCTTCTTTTTCTTGTTTTTTGACATTTTTGGAGCCTGAGGAAAAGCAAGGTATTTAATCGTGGTAATGTTTAAAAGTACAACTGTCAAAAAAAATCCTGTTTTATTTTAAATCAGGTAAAATTACATTACCGTCTAAAAGTTTAGGATTGATGTATTTTGTTTTTAAAAATATCTTTAAACAAGTTTGAAATAATATGGCCATAAATACAGTTTTAATGCCATATTATAATATATATTTCATCAATTAAAACTAGATTTACATTTTTATTAAATATTTTCAACAGAAACTCAAAGCAACATTTATTATTATTATTATTAATATTATTATTATTATTATTATTATTATTATTGAAAACTGTTTTGTAGTTTAAAGAGTTTTTGTGGAAACTCTGATGCATTTTTTAGGATGTTAGATGAGCAGAACTTTTTAAAAAGTACAGCATTTATGTGAAAAAAAACAAACATTTTAGAACATCACAAATGTCTCAAAAGCCATGCCTCCATGACAGAAAAGTTTTAAATAACCCAAAAGTTGGAAAGAACCCAGAACATTTCTGGAATTGAGAACAACAGCCCAAGATAATATTAGTTTTTTTACAAAGATCTGCTTTTGCAAATCAGCTTCAGGGCACTAAAATTCAGCAAGACTCTCTGAATAAGTTTTCTTCAAGGTATATTTCATTTTCTGAAATACATAGTGTGAAAGTATCAGTTAGAGAAGGAAAGCATACCTGTTTTGGTGCAGGTGCAGTGCTCACTGGAAGATAAAAAAAAATCAACACAAGAAACTGAGACACAGTGACAGCTAACAAAAAAAACAAATCAATTGTCCCTTTATGAGCAGTATGCTTGAGGGTAAGAAAACTTAACCAACAAGTTGTGTTAACATGAATGTGTGATCAACCAAAAATATAGTAAGAAGAAGCTGACACACAGTCATATGTGAGAAAGCAGAACTGCTATACCTGCTGACCCAGACGGAGGAGGAGCTCCTGCTTTTTGCCATTCGGTGGCTTCTGCGGCCAGTCGCCTGACATACAGCTCCTCCACGCTCATCAGAATGTTCTCTGGCTTAATGTCTGTGTGGATGATTTGACACTTGGTGTGCAGGTAATCCAGACCCTGAAGAACCTGAGAGATAAGAAAAAAAAAAGATATAAAACATTAGCATCTTTCTAAACATACAAGAGAACATAACATTAAGGCTCACAATTAAATGTTATCTAGCACTGAATAATAACAATTACATCATTATTAATCATGTTGGTCATTAATGGCCTTTTAGAACATTCCACATTTGGGTTTGACACAGTTTTTTGTTTTAAAACAATTTTAATAATAAACAACAACAAAATAGGTTTCAAATTATGAATATAAACAAAATGCATAAGCGTCTAAGCAAAAAAAAAAAAGTATAACGACTAAAAAGGGGAAATACAAAGTATTACATAAATACGTCTATATATTTAAATACTGGCTCAATCCAATTGCTATTTATCTGAAATTGAGGTGAATCCGAATTTAACAACTATTATTCACATGATCTCTCAGAAATCACTGTAATACGCAGATCTGCTACTTTATAAACATTTATTTTATTAATATTATTGCTTAAAATATGTTTGCTGCTTACAGTTTTGCTGTTTAATGTCTTGCTAAAATTAATTTTTTTTATCTTTGATGACAAAGTTTTAAAATTAATAAAAAACCTTTTAATATTATCGATGTTTCAAAATAGTGTCTCTTCAAAAATTTCATACTTTACAGTAATAAAAAATAAAACTGACTAAAAAATGTTAAATAACGTACATCATGCCCTGTTTTCATGTTTTTTCCTCCACCTCAAAGTGTTTTCATTAGCAAATTTTTTTCATAAAAGCATAAACACAAAGCAAGCCAAAATAATAATTAATCTGTAACTGATCCACCGGATCCAGGACAGAGGCTAATTAGCTACATGGTAATTAGGTGAAGACTGATCTGGTTGTGCGGTGGTGTGTTGAATTACCTGTCGAATGATGCTCTTCACACAGGGCAGAGGTAAGCCTTGATAGTTGGACTTGATAATCCATTTAAGCAAGTGGTGCCCTAGAACTTCAAACACCATGCAGACATCTAAAACGTCAAGTAAAGGAATCTGCTGTTGGCAGAATTAAATGTTCAAAAACCTGAAAAACAGCATCTTGAAAACAACTGTTTTAAAGTCAGGGTTTTCTGTAAAAGAAATTAGGGTATCCTAAAATAGCTCGAGACACCTGCTTAAAAGACTTCTTGACCCATTTTCTCTTTCACACTCACACAACATTGCGCATTTTCAAGGATACGAGTGCCATTGACCCCTGAGATCTTGAAATCATCCAGTAGCTGCACAACCATCTCTCTGTTTGGATCATCAGGGTCTGTATTTCTGACCTGAAAACAAGATAAAGAAAATTGTACATACATTCATACATAGATGCATATAATATAATATAATATAATATAATATAATATAATATAATATAATATAATATAATATAATATAATATAATATAATATAATATAATATAATTTAACACTCCACACTTTTTTCGCATTCAAAATAAGGTTATGGCTGTTAGGTAAAATTCCATTAATCACAAGTGAATCTAGTCTTCAGATTTTACGTGCATTATGAGGGTTAAATTATTTAAAGCCTTAATGTTACAGTGGTTCATGTGGATACTCACAGATCTGAGTAGTTTTATTTCATCCAGAGCCGTTTCAGTGTAATGCTCTGCACTTTTTACCACCTTCATTGCAACAAACCGCTTTCCTCTGTACAAAAGGAAAAAGAAGAAGAAAAAGGATCTTAGACATATGTGATTTCAGAACATTAAATGTGTCTTATGTCATTTAAGAAGACAAAGCTCTTACTGGATGTCCCAGGCCAGCCACACAGTGGAGAAATGCCCCCATCCCAGCTTTCGAATCACATGGTATTTACTATTAAGTAGGTCCCCTATTTTCACGTGATGATAGCCTCCTAACCAAAGAACAAGAGAAATCTTTCAGCTGGTATTCATTCTAAAGCTGATCGATTGTCCTTTAGAGCTGGGTTCATTCACATTTTGTAAGGAATTGATTTTGAGTAATCAAATTAAAGCTCGCTTAGAGCAAAATACACAGTAGAACTAGAGCTTGACCAGACTTTGACACCTAAAATATATAGACAGTGTTTTTCCTGCATAGAGAATCATGAGGTGTAACTTCTGTAAGAAATTATCTTGCTCTGTTAAATATCACATTAATTCATTTCATAGAACCTCTAATAATTGTGACTTCAACTGCATAAAGTGAACAATTATGTGAATATGACTTACTTTTTATATTAAATATTACTAAATTAACAGATAAGGCTGTAAACACAAACACAAAATATGACATTTCTATATTTATGCTATCAGTATCAGTTTCTTTTGCAATAGTTACATGTTGAACGTCTAGGAGAAAAACAAAAATTTACCAACATCTGTGAAACAAGGAACTGATTCTAGCCTTCTTGCCTTTCTGAGACGTCGTTTCAGCTATTTTAATAATCGAGCAGTAACTTCTGCAATTAAAAGAGATATCGATAGATCAATGTTTTGCACCTTTGCAATAGTCATTGGGATCTTCTTGCTCTTCATCATCAGAGCCAAGGATTTCCTCATCTGGCTCTTGTATCTGGGTCTCTGTAGGGGGAGGCTGCTGTTGTGATGCCCCGCGTGGAGGGTGTGCTGGCCTGAGGGAGGATCATGGTGCATTTCATTTAGGTCAATGAACACGAATTAAAGCACAGTATATATAGGACGCTCCTTATACAGTGTAAACTCTTATAGCCTGGTCCTTTTATATTAGTCTTTGATGCTTATATAAAATGATATACGGTCAAACCAAATATTAATCAGAGACCTTCAAACTTTTAACTTTTCTCACATTATCAGTTTATGATTGACTAGTTTAGAAATATGAGACAAACTCAGTTTTTCAACAAACAAAGATAATTCCGATGACTATGTTATGGGTTCTGTTAGTTAAGACTATATTTACACAACTATCAAAACATTGTTGGGTGACTCTTATCCTCAATGACAGCCAGTAGCCTCTTAAGCTGCTGGCAAATCTGACCTTCAATATTTTCCCAGTCACAGCTTAAGCTTCTTCAGTTCCTATTAGTTTATTTTGCCATCCTCAGTTTTATAAATGAACTATAGTTTCCTGCACCTACTAATAATAAGAATTTTATTAGATGAAAAAATAATGTTTTGTTTGATTGTAAATGTTTTGATGAACATTTTCACCACATATGTTACTAGGCATGGGACTAGGGCTGTGCGATTTGGGGAAAATATCTAGTTTTTTTTAACAGATAATGCAATTTCTATTTTATTTGCGATTTAATTTTGTAGTCAAGCTTCAGCTCAATATTCTGTATCGTAGCTTCTTCCTGCTAAAATGCAGTGTGTGTTAGTTAAAAAAGGAATTGAAAAGATATTAACTAACACCAACTTTTATTCAAATTTTTTATACATTTTCAGAAATTTTTGTCTAGAGCAAACAGTAGTGAGTTATGGCATTAATTATCTCATGGTGCCTTCGTGATGTTTTTTCATACAGTGTAACAGCTGCAAACAACTCTGAAACTGTACTTTGCTGTTGCTAGCTACTAGATTGAGCGTCACTGGCAAAACTTTTAGTTGTATTTCCTCGTGCTGTGGCAAAAATTCTGCGACAGCTCTTTTTTGTTCAGTGTCTGTGACCTTGAAATCTTTTGAATGCTGCTTTTCATTGATATGAATTTGTCTATTAATGCTTCTGAAGCAGCAGACGCCATCATCCCACTTGTCCGCGCTTTCCTGTTTGTTTTATTGTGGGATTTCCGCATAGTATGGTTGCGCAAATTCTGATTGGGCAGAACGAAAGTGTGCTCACTCAATTGGCTAGTAAGACTATCACACACTGACGGCAGTCACGCATTTGCTCTGGATGGGGGAAATTAAATAATATATACATATATATATTTCATATCGCAGCCTCTTGTGATTAGCTAATCGCAACGTTTCAAATTGTGATTGCGATACGATTTCGATTAATCGCACAGCCCTACATGGGACAACAACCAGTTTCAAGGTTTACCGTGGTTTGGGAAAGGCTAAACATTTGAATATTTACCTAAAACAAGATATATGTACTTTTTTTGTGTTTATTTAAAAAGTGTTGTAAAGAAATCAGTTTTTGAAATTAACGAAGACAGCAGAAGTCAATGATTTATTTGAATTATTTAGCCTGACATGTTTACTGTTCCCAAATATTATAAAGGTTTCCTTAAAGTAAAATGTATTTTGTTCAATGGGGAAAATTTTTTTGTTTTTTTACCCAGACATTTAAAAAGAACTTATTTTAGAGCAGTAATCACAAAACTGTGATATATTAATCCAATGTTATCATACCATCAGAAACGTATACTGACCCATGCCTATATGTTACACACAAAAATGTTTAATTTCATATAAAGACATTTTTAAGACAAGAAAGATTTACTGAAAAACTGGAAAAACACAATCTGTTTTCCAGTACCTTGACATTAAAATGTTTAAAACAATAGAGAAGATACATGAAACATTTAATGACCTTAAATATAAGACTTCTGTCTTCCTCCTCATTTCTACTCATCTACTGACATTTTAAAAGCCTTAAATTATGGAAAGTTCAAGACTCTTTAAGGATGACCACAAAATAACTATTTTAGTGAATTAAAAACAAAACTGGAACAAATTGATCTGAATAATTCAATCATATAACCTTATTTTTTTTAAGTGAAACAGATTTTGCAATTATAGTTCAATTGAATCCTGATCAAACAATTTGTACGACGCCAACACCTTTTTAGTTAACTACTACAAAACGAATGCTTTGACAGTCTATACTGTAAAAACCATAATAGAAATAAACTTGACTTGCATGGTAATACTTTAAAACTTTATAAAAATGTCAAACTCAGCCAAGACCTCAAGGCAAGCCATGTGTTTTCTTTTCAACAACATAAATTCTTTTATTTAAATAAAATGTTGATCAAATTTAGTAACACTGTCAGCGTTAGGATGCGTTTCGCTGACTGCAAATGTGTCTATGCATGGTTAAACACCCATTGCAAGAAAAACACCTGTGTCATACATCATTACTAAAGCTCAAGTGAAAAAGCCCAACTCGATACCATGCATTAGGGCTGCACGATATTGGAAAAACCTCACTCTGCAATATTTAGTTTTACTGCAATATACAGTGCTGCTCAGCATACAGAAGTACACGCCTCACAAATCTATCTTTTAAATTCATATTTTTTTAATAGGAAGCCATACAATATTACATTTGTGCATAGACATTAGATCAGTACTAAAGCCAAATCTGGAGCTTATCTAACAAAATAACTTACAATAACTGTCCAAAACTAGTACACCCAAATTTATGTTATAGAAAAATGTTAAATACAAATTTAAAAAGAGGAAAAATCAAGAGAAGCAAAAAATTGAAAAATTTAGTTGAAATTTTGTAGGTTGTAATTATTATTTTTTTTTTTTTGCATTATTTTGCTTGATTTTAATTGTATTCTCTTTCAATTTCTAAATACGTTTGGTGACTAAAATATTATTTTAATAAATAGATCTGTTTAATAAATCTGTTTTGTTTAAATGCGCCAAAATACATTCCCTATATTAACTGAGAAATAGACAAAAATATTCATTTTCAAAATGGGGTGTACTCAATTATGCCGAGCACTGTATATTGTAATATGAACATCGTTTCACTAGATGACTTAAATAGCTCTATTTTATCCCTTATTTGCATAAATTATAAAAAGTACAGAATTTGAACAATCAAATGTAAAATAGCATGGACATCATTGTATGAATAAGTAAAAATAAATATATTTAATAACATCTTTATCTTTTAAACTTTAATAAATAATTTCATCCTGCGATGTGACTATTGCAGATGCACACATAGCGATACTGATGCTCAGACAATATATTGTTCATCC
This sequence comes from Danio kyathit, assembly GCA_903798195.1. Taxonomy (NCBI): domain Eukaryota; kingdom Metazoa; phylum Chordata; class Actinopteri; order Cypriniformes; family Danionidae; genus Danio; species Danio kyathit. Next base: position 31,574,233 of record LR812526.1, on the reverse strand, counting down.
CTACCATGCATGCTAAAAAGGTGACTTCATTCTGCCAAAATGTTCACCAATATTATCAGATGAACACGGTTCAACAACAAAGACTGATTAATCAGATCAAACTTACAATGACTCATTCTGTACTACAGCACTATATGTAAATGAATAAAAAACAGTGGTGTGTTGTTTTAATAGCACAGAAGTACAACTACATCCTATAATCAAAAATAGTTTCCATATTGAAGACCCATCTCTTAGTTCTAGTGTAACATTACTAGCAGAACAAAACTCACTTCTTGGTCGACTTCTTGGCTTTGGCCCTTTTCTTCCTCGCCTGCAGTGCCAGAACTGGAGTGACAAATGAGATACAGATATGATGACAAAAATAAAAATCAGTCAAACTCAATGACAACTAAACATAGCCTGACAATAACACATGAAGCTACGCAGACCGGCGTCGCTGATCTTATGTAATCTTATATAATGCACATAAACAATACACAGCTGTGTGTTTACAGTGTGACAGGGACCGAGCGCTTTAAATAAGTGCAGACGTGGAGCTTCAAATACACGAAGGTTTTTAATAACGACGGAAAGGATGCAAAAAAAAAAGCGAGGCTGAAGGAAATTCCTGAAGTTTCCACGACAGCAAAGAGGAAAAACACAAGCTTTCAACTCTCATCCAGCTGATACGTGCACGCGCCTACTCGTATGTTTAACGTCTATCTAAAACAAAAGACAAGCGAAGTCGCTGAAGTGAAGGCGACACAACCCGATATTAAAACATGCCTCTGGGGCGTGTGGACAATATATTTAGCTCACTTCAGCTGCAGACTGAATGGCTAAATGCTAACGCTAAAGACACCAGCCCATGCGTCTTAAAAACAGGAAAAATGCGCATTTGAGGATTAAAATTACGTTACTTGTTGGAATCAGAGTGTAAGTTAGTCGCCTTGCCTCATGTATAATCGTTATAGTTCCAAAGGCGGTAAATATTATACAGAGAAAGTCAAGGAAGGGATTACCTTTTCTCTCCATGTTGGCCCCTTGGTTGGCGGCTTGGGTAGCACTTGCGCATGCGCGCGCGTCCGGACACGCGCGTCTTGACCTCAGCGCGTTCACAGTGCGTACTGTGATATTCTTTTTTTTACTTAACATAGATGTTTTAAAATGTCGTAAAAATATTTATAGAAATATGTGGCTTAAGTAGACAAAGGTATGGAATTTAAATCCGAAAACGATGAACACAAAAAGCATAGGCAAAATCCTAAAAAGTATCGGGTAACCATAGCAACAGCAGTTAATTTGTCGTTGTCTTCACTTTTTTGAGGTAATGTTAATGTTATTTAGATCATTTCAATGATAAAATGTTTATTAATTAAATTAGTATTAAATAATAATCAAGAGGCATGCATAAAATAAAACATCAACAATAACTTCAGTCATGGGCGGCACTGTGGCCTCACAGCTAGAAGGTCGCTGGTTCGAGCCCCGGCTGGGTCAGTTGGCGTTTCTGTGTGGGGTTTCAACGTTCTCCCAATGTTGGCGTGGGTTTCCCCACACAGTCCAAATACCTGAGCTACAGGCGAATTAAATAAACTAAATTGCCTGAAGTGTATGGGAGAGTGTATGGGTGTTTCCCAGTGCTGGGTTGCAGCTGGAAGGGCATCCGCTGCGTAAAACCTATGCTGGGTAAGTTGGCGGTTCATTCCGGTGTGCCAACCCCTAATAAACAAAGGGACTAAGCCGAAGGAAAATGAACGATTGAACTTCAGTCACTGTTGTTCAGCACCAAACCAACAAGCAAAACAAAAACGCAGACATTTCTGAAAAATATTGGCCTTTATTTTCAGTAAACAATGGTGTGTTTGAGTCCATGTTTTCTATATCAGATGCTAAAGTGGACAGATGCAGCCTTTCAGGTTCATAAATACCACCTCAACTGTATATAAATATCTTACTCTACTTTCATATTTGAACATTCAATTAACAGTATTTTAAAAACAACTACTGGAGGCAGAATCATTCATTCAGATCGCATACAGTTCACAGTAGCAACCTCAGGTGAACACACACACACACAATCAACATCACACGTTCATTCTCTAAGAAACATACACAAAATATATGGGGCGGGAAAGATCCAGAATAAAATGACTAAAGATTCCATCAGCCTAATGGAGCGTATATATTTACAAACAGCCTGAACATATCACCAATGCAGCAATTTACATTTTTTATCCATCAGATTGATTGAGGAGCTGCAAAATTGTTAAATACTTTGCTCGTTCAATTGGAAAAAATATATATATTTAACAGAAACTAAATGAACAATGTTTTTAAACATTTAAAAATAAAATGTAATATACTGCAGATGTGATGCATTGTACAAAGAGTGAACCATCAAGTAGTATGAATATTCAAGGAGACATTACATTTACATGTGGCCTTGCATGAATGTCATATGAACATCGTAAAACTGACCAAAGCAAACTGTTAAAAAATAATTTCATTTTTTGGAGAGGTTCACGGAGTAAAATAATCATTCTCTAAGACATCTTTTCCTTCTGTTTGGCCCAGTAGACGATATTTGGAAAAAATATATACTGTATATGAAAAGAATAAGTCAAACAGCTGACTGGCTTGCTGATTACGATACTGCAAATTACAGCTTTTCTGTACAAGTAGTACAGTTGGTTTGACTGCCATCCAGAATAAAAGGTCAAGACTCCATTTCATCCACATCAAAGACTGGAGGCTCAAAACTGATCATCTCCTCGTATGTCTGGCCTGAGCAGAAACAAAACAAACAAAAAAGACAATTAGGGGTGTGACTGCAACATACTTTAAAACTACATCACCTTCTACATGGAATTGATCAGATTCCCCCATTTACATGTTTTGGAGAGAGTTATTTTAAATGTATTAAAACAATTAACCATTTTTATACAAATACTGGATGAAAAAGATGTCATTTAATAAGAAAAACTACTGAAAATCGTACAAAGATTATAAAATGAAATTACAATTAGTATTACATCTTTATTTTAAATACACACTGGTGTAAATAAATAGTAGTATGATGAGTAGAAATAATTAATAATGCAAGTTAAATGTTTTCCAAATAATATTACAGACCTTTTTAGTTTAATATGTTAGAGCCCTTATAATTAAAATAAAAAAATACTATTAACATTTTAAAAGTAAACTTTGTAACCAACTAGTGTTGTCCAACAAATCTCCCAGACAGAAAAAACTAAAGTTAATGTTTTGCTACCAAATCAACAGTTTAAACATGTTTTTGTACAGTATATGAAAACAATGTGACACACAGCAAAGTCATAAAAACACTGCATGTTTACCCGACATATACTTTTAAGGTATCTAAAAGTACTGATTTACGCAAGTTCCATTTATAACGTTTCTCTTTCAAATCTGTAAAAGTAAAATACAATATTGCTCCTATATACAGGGCTTGAAATTAACACCCACCAAACGTGGGTAGATTTCAGCAGTGGTGGGATAGACAGACACTCCCACTAGCCACTTGGGCAGGTTGAAAATAGTTTCAAATTGCAAGTGCTTGCTTGTCACTAAACGTTTGAATTTTAGTTTATGATCGTTTGTCAATATGTGTGCAAATGTGATCTTAGAATCGAGAAGCAGCACGACTGACAAAAAGAACTGTTTGCATGAGCAAAAGAAAGCAGTAGAATACAGAATGAGAGGATGATCAGGCGCACGGTGAGACACAGGCAACCCTACTCACTGATGAGGCTTTAGTTTCGCAACTGGTGAGATCGGTTCTCTTTGAAATAGATGGGAAATAAAACGATGCTGCTTTAAAAGAGATTTTTTGTAAGCAGCAGTGGTTGCCGCTTTCGCTTTCACTATTCTTTGAACAGATTATTAATGAGCCTAACATTAACAGAGTATGCATAGTCATCCTTTCATTACCACACACAGAATGTTTTTCACCTGCTTTCTTTTTCCTATAGTTATATTTGTTAATGTTTTAATTGTCATGCTTTACAATAACATTGCTTTAATAGGAGATTAACTCTCCATTCATGTATAGTTAACTGGTGATCTGGGACCTTTAGCCAGGACAAACTACTCTGCATAGTTTAGATACATGAGGATATGGTTTTTTTAAATATCAATTGCTTTTTGTTAAGAACATTTTTGTTGAATAAAAAGAGTTTGTGAAATTGTGGCTAGTAACGTTGGAAAACTACTAGCCACAGTGGCTGGTAATCAAAAAAGTCATTGTCAAGCCTTGCCTATACATTCATATAACAAACCTATAAGCAAAGTTACGGCAGTTTGACAGTCTACACAAAACTCTCCAATATATTCCGTCTCTTAGTTATCTTAAGTGGACAAAAAGATACAAAACAAGGGGTAAAATGAAATAGTATTCTGCATAATATATACTATATTTATAACATAAACGTGACAGTTATTTTAATGTAGCTTTTGTAAAACCATAAAGCAAAACAAAATTGTGCTAAATAATAGATAATTAAATAATAAATACGTTAATAAATTATTATATTGATAAATACATACAATTTTAGTGTTAACTAACAGCAGCAGTATCATATTGGACCAGCCATGAACATCTCTAGCATTGGAGGATGAGGTTATGGAGAGATAGCTGTCGTTTACTCTATATGGTGGTTATTGTTGTTTAAACTTTGACTCACGTTTCCACTCTTCAATATCCAGCTCTCGGCTCTCAAAGCTCTGGTCAAAAGGCTCGGCCTCAGGTTCATCATCTGGGTCGTGATATTGGGCAAAATATGGATGTGCCAGAGCCTCTGCTGCTGTAATCCGCTTATCAGTGTCCAAAACCAGCATTTTCTCCAGGAGGTCCACAGCTGCATACACGAAGAATGAAAGTAAATGAACTATCGGCAGTATGTTATCATGCAAACTTACAAAAACCTTTAAAAAAAGGAATGATTTTATTGTCCAGTTCATTTTGTAATCAATGGAAAGCTAAAGGTTTGTGGTTATTAATGGATTGATTTATTTTAAATGAAAAGATATTAAATGTCTATTTAGCAGGAATCCCTTACATTGATTAAAAATTATTTAAAAATATTGATCTTGTGTATTATTATGCCTTTTTCATCATTGATAATAACAGTAAATAACGGAATGATGTCTTAATGATAAATCACCCATGCCATTAGAATAAATTATTTATATTAAAATAAAAGCAGTTATTTTAAATTCTAATATTATTTCTCAATATTAATGCTTTTTCTGCTTGTATCAAATAAACGATCTTTACTGAACATCGTAAGATCAAAATGATTGAAGCATATCAGTAGCAAAACTCATTTTGAAATGTAATATGCAAAATGGCAATGTATTTATTCATTTTAATTAGCGTTCTACAAGTTTGCTGCAAAATGAAAGTCAAATCATCCCATTATTTATCCCATTTTTGACTGCTGAAAATAATAGCTAGAAGAAAGCTTTAAGACCAATTCAATTAGTAGGGCTGGGCAATTAATAAAAAAATAATCAACTTTGAGAGTGTATAATCGATCAAATATTTCCAGGTCAATTATTTTAATTACTGTCCCTACCGTGTGTGGAGTCGCTGTTTATACTTCTGCATCAAGTGCAAGCGTATGGTCCAGCACGGTCTATACCCGATACTTTCATGCACCTCACAAAAAAATGTAACTACACATTGTGGCGACACATAGAGCAAGCTCTATGATTGGTCGGCTTGGTAGTGGTGACGAGTGTGGGCAGCACAGAGAGCAGCGAGCCCATTGAAGCGATTGTTTACAAGTCTGTCCAGTCCTGTGGAGGAGCTCCAGTTGGAAACTTTTGTTTTTGTGTTAAATTATGATTAAAGTTGTTGCACGTCTGCCAGTTCCCACCTCAAAATGAGCGAGTTTGAGTTGCTTGTACATTAAAGTAGCATTCAGAAAAAACAAAACACTCGCAAAGAACCCCGACACAGAAGAACAGTAAAAACTACTGCCAGCTAGCATTTCTGAAGTGTTATTGCAGAGCAACACAAACAGCACGCAAAAGTATAAATGCACGGCTACGCGCAACGCATGCAGTTAAGGCTGATTTATTCTTCTGCATCCACTTTAAAGCCACATCTGATCTCTAGTCAAGCCTTACTTTGCACTACACTGACAATGATTGGAAGCTGCGTCAGAAATGCTTTGAAACGGCATATTTTCCATTAAAACTTTTATTTACATTAAAATACTTGTTTACACTTGTGCACTGTTATATTATAATGTTATAAAATAAAATTATTTACAGGATATACAAGTTATTTTATTTAGAAAAGATACTGCTTATTTTCTACTTTTAATGTAAAACATAAAAAATATTTAATTTTCTTTCCAAAAGTGCAAGTTGTGTCTTAAAAATGTGTCTAATTTCAGTTGTTCAACATTGATGTTCAATAAATAGTAGTGGATAGTAGATAGTGTACGTTTCCTTCAATTATTTTAAAGTCAAATAATGCACCCTTCATTCAAAGTGAGCATGTTTACTGTACAAAACCTGTTCGTAAACTATGAGAGATTTATTTTAAAAATAAATTAAATGAAATAACCGTTTATTAATCGTAATCGAGTTAAAATGTTCAATTAATCGAAATTTGGATTTTAGGCCAAATCGCCCAGGCCTATCAAGGGGCCGAACTCTGACTGAGGAAAGTTGAATGAGCTGGCCAGTTTTTTATTTGCCCAGAGGATACAGTTTTTATTTTAAAACAAGTTTTACAAAATTGGATTTTTTTTCTTAAATGACAGATTTGACATTTGTATTTAAAAATAAGTATTTTTTCATATTTATTTTTTTAATGCGAAGCTCATAACATTTATAAAACTGGATCAACTTACAGTTTAAATCCAAATTTGTAAATAACTACTTCATAGTAAAAAGTATGGTGAGCTTTTTGACAAAATTGTAGGAAACACTTTTGGTGCATCAAAAAAGTGTGGTTATGATCACCATCCAACAAGCTGATCCAGCATAGATTAGTGCTTAAAATGTCCCTGAAATGCAGTATTGAATAGTAAAGGAGGCGAATAACTGCAAAAAAGGTCCACTTTTTCAGAAAAAAGAACCACCTCTTTCAATAGGCTGGCTACGGGCCTGATATTTCACACATCAATTTGGGTAATACATTTTCAGTTTAATTTAGCAACTTTTAAATTATAAAAATCTGTATATAATTGACATTTTAATACAGTCGTTGTAAATAATAAATTATATAATTGACATTTGTTATTAATTTTGCACCAAACATTACACATATCTTAAAAATGCACATTTAAATAAAGAAATGCATTGCAATTTTACAGATTACATTTCAAAATAAATTTTGCAACTTGTATGCTTCCATTAACAAAACAGCCCCAGACTTTAAAATTGTAGTATGTCTTTTACCTTGTGGATTTGCCCCAATAAACACATCTGCAAAATTCCTCTTGGGCATCTGAGGAAGTGAGCTGATGTAAGTACGAGCCTGTAAAAAGAAACAGGTGAACCATGAGCATCAGAATGAATGAAACTGTCAAAATGTCAGTCGTTTTTCATTTGAAGCCAATTAAAATTTGAGCTTGCTAGTAATTTTTTGATTTGATCACCATGACAACTGCTTGTGTTTTGCACATACATTGCTAACCCTGTGAATCATAACATTGTGTTAGTATGCAGTGCCATTTGAATAATGCAGCAGACAATTGCAGAGGGATCTGTGCTGGAAATGACAGACAGTGATTTCAGCTCACAGAGATCAGTGAAAACTGTATTAGGCCAGGCAGCAAGCGGACACCGTAAGAGAAAGTGGAGAAGTATTGAAAATGTACTAATGAATACGACAACAGTTTGTTATCTTCCCTGAATTTGATTGGATGTTTATGGATTTTTTTAAACATCTACACGAAGCCAGAGCTTTCTAATCCCTTTCCAATCTTTTTTTTTTTCAATCTTGTTCGATTAAAGTTCTGTAAACACGAAGTTGTCTAAAACAAATATATCTGCATACACATGAACCTGACTAAAAACGGTGTAATATACATGCCAGACCAGTATGTGGTGCTTTAATTCTGCCACAGAGACGCAACAAAAAACGACGACAATGACTGTTGAGACATAGGTTAATGACATCATTTCACAAAATATACAGATTTGCAAAATATACAGGGCATCATCTTCAGTTCAAAAAACTGAACTCTCCAAAACGCTGGATCCACCTAGATGAAATGCCTACACAATAAACCAATTTTGTGCATACATCGAAATGCATTTCGATGTAAACAGGGTCTTGGTCCATCAGCACCGGAATGTTTTCCTGTTTTTAATCACGCTTTTGGTCTCAGTTTCTAACATTTAGAAACATTGTAATTGTAGTTTAACTAGAAGATCATGATTTATATTTGCTTCATGAACACTCAGACCAGGGTTTCTCTCACCAGAAGAAAAATCGGAAAGAGGAACATGAAGTGGAGTGATTGCATAACGAATGAGTGTTTACTAGGAAAATACACCATTCTTTGCAATATTGCAAAATGTAATCTTTTTTAAAGTCCCCAAGAAATCAAAACTAACCATATGACTTTGTTAGCTCACATTGCCAATTCATCTGTGCATGTCATTTAGAACAAAAAAACAGTTTGCCATTCTAATCATTAACGCACTTCCTGTTTGTTTTCAGTTAAATTCTCGGACTACGTGATTTTGAGGTAATGGGCGTCAGTTTTGACAACAAATTTAAATGGTGAGCAGGAGGTGTCTGTTAGGTTGTAATAACTCTCCTCAAACCCTTTTCCCAATCTTTCTGAATGGCATGCCTACTTTACTACATTCAATCAGCTCACTAGTAGGAAAAAACAAGCCACGCCCACTGGCCCACTTTTCCCATTTAATATTGCATTTCTCTAGGAACTGTGTCACAATACAAATTAACGATCGCAGCTTCCGGTTCATTGGGACTTTAATGATGCATGCTTCAAATGGAGCCAATTTTTCAAGAGAGACATTTTGACTGCATCTGAAATCACATGCTTACCTACTATAGTTCGTAAAATACACTTAGGGTGCTTTCACACTTGGTTCAATTGCCTGGACCAAACCTAATTTCAATTGTCCCCCCTTCCCACCTTCTCGGCTGGTTTGTGTTCACTGTCTTATTTCCTTCTGAACCCTGGTAAGCTTGCATCATCAAGCTGCTGTTTTGTGTACAGCTGTTGCTAGGTAACAGGCACAAAAGCAAAGTGCCAAAATGGAGACGTCTGCATATGACGGTCATTCTGCTTTTACTGAATCTTTTGGTTTTTAACCAAAACCAAAATACAGAGAGCCAGTTGCGTCTATCTGCAGCAAAAAGCATTAAAAACGTTCAGATCATCACACAATGTCTGCAGAAGTCGTTTTTGGTGGAGAAAAGCAGACAATATCACTGTGTTTGCACTGGGTCAGTCCTGTCAAGGTAGGTGATACAGTTGGCGGTTCACTTCTGTTATTTGGTAAGATTGCATTCATATCAGAAGTAAACCGGACCAGAGTTTGCACAAACCAAACCCCAAGACCACCTCGGGTACAGTTCACGATGCGAACCAGAGTTCAGAAGACATCGTTCACACTAGCTAAACGTACCAAACTCTGACATCAAACGAACCTGGGTGCGGACCAAAAGTGCTAGTGTGAAAGCACCCTTAAAATAGTAAGTCTAAATTTAAAGTGCTCATAAAAAAAAAATTATAAAAAAACATAGGCACTTGAATGACTTCGTTCAGGAGCCAGGAACCTTTTTTTCAGCAAAGAGCCATTTCTGATTTTTTTGACAAATGCATTTTTTAAAGAGCCATTAGGGGAGATATATATATATATATATATATATATATATATATATATATATATATATATATATATATCTCCCCTAATGGCTCTTTAAAAAATGCACGTATATATACACACACACATACACTACCAAGATTACGATAGAAATGCAAGTTCTTTGCCCTTTATTGGTATCGCAATTCAAGTTCATTCAGAGCACCGCACACACGCACTGGTCAAACATCCTTTTATTATAAACTGAGTTCTTATTCATTTTGATGTAAAAAAAATACAATAAAAAGGGAATTTTAATTGTATTTTCAACAGGAAATCGATTTCTAGTGACTGTTGCAATTTTTTCATTAAAATAAAATAATAATAAATAAAAAAAATTATATTTTTGAAGACAGAGAGCAACTTACTTTTGGTCAAAGAGCCACAGGTTCCCTACCACTGAGTTTATACCATGAGGCCACAGGAAAAGATTAATGAATGGCAGTAAAACTGACGCAACTAATGGTGGTAGGTCACATGATAATGACGACTATGACTATGGTAAATCAGTACCTGTGCCTCAATTCCAAAGCTAAAGAAAAAAAATGTGACTAAAATTCAAAGGGCGTCTGCATTATCGCAGTGTGACAAAGACGGTCTCAATTTGAAGGTTCCTTCAAATGTAGCCACCAAATGTGTCCTTTGTTTCACGGATAATGAAAGATACAACTGGCGGATCCGTTGCGGCCTCGAACGTCTCAAGATCCATTAATCTAGATAACAACAGAATGATAAAAACTGTATGTTTTTAAAAGGAAATATATATATATATATATATATATATATATATATATATATATATATATATATATATATATATATATATATAAAATTTATTTATTATAAAGGATTTTTTTTTCAAATATTGGAAAAGACTTTTACTTGCCCTAAATTTTTTTTAAAAATTATATATTGTAATAATTATAATTAAATGCATTTAATAACACAATAATAATAATAAAAAATAATAAAAATACAGGTCAGGAAAATAATTAAACCATTATGGAAAATAAAGTAAAAAATTGCAATTTTATTGTTTTATTGAGATGGATTGTTGGTTATTTAATGGGTGTTAATGGCCAGATTGGGTAGCTATACATGAACAATCTGTTAAAAAAAATTTAAGACCTACAACACAAAATTTCAGTAGACTTAAGACTTTTTAAGGCCTAAATTTTAGTTTTTGAGATTTAAGACATTAAGACTTTATAATACCCCGCGAAAACCCTGTATAAAAAGTCAGTACAAACATTACTGCCACTAATTCAAGATCAGTCATCCATAGGCTTGACCTTCTCATTTCATAACAGATGCGTCCTAAATAGCATACTTATCCTATGCCATTTTGTAGTATAATTAGTGCAAGTAGTGCATTTACACTGAAAATTCGAAAAAGAATAAGTGCACAGTAAATACCCTGATGCCCTTATTCAATGGATAAAAAACAAAAAACAAAAAAAAAAAAAGTGGAATGTTGATCACCTCATGCACCCAATGCTCGCAGATTTGCTTACATAGCGTAAGGGAGCTATCGGGCGCTGAGCTTGGGTTACTTTATTTATTTTGGATTTTAAAAGCTAAATTCTCCTATGCAACTGACTATGCTGCATACTGATGATGAAAGCGGTTGTACAGAAACTATTTAGTCTGTTTGGTCATTTATTTCACTAATTTGGCAACTATTTAACATCACCTGGAAACGGTTTGAATTACCATTTAGCAAAAAAAATTTAAATAAAAGTTCCATGTGTACATATGCAAAGCGTACTCTAAAGTGTGTCATATGAGACGCAACTAACATTCGGCTGGATTTCGAAGGAACCTTTGAATTCAGATGCAGCGCATGTCTCGAACACATTCATATTACACAGAACATTTTATAGCAGTTTATTTTAATAAGCACCTACTTAGTATGCAATTTGAATTTTACAGTCAGGTCCATAAATATTGGGACATCGACACAATTCTAACATTTTTGGCTCTATACACAAACACAATGGAATTGAAATTAAACAAACAAGATGTGCTTTAACTGCAGACAGTCAGCTGTAATTTGAGGGTATTTACATCCAAATCAGGTGAACGTTGTTTGCATATGTGCCTCCCACTTGTTTAGTTGGTGAGCCTTAAAAACAAGAAGGCCAGTTAGAGTTCTAAAAAAGCCTTCACAGTGCTGGAACAACACCCTATGGACAGATGAGACCAAGATCAACTTGTACCAGAGTGATGGGAAGAGTATGGAGAAGGAAAGGAACTGCTCATGATCCTCATCAGTAAAGCATGATAGTGGTAGTGTCAAGGCATGGGCATGTATGGCTGCCTATGGAACTGGTTCTCTTGTATTTATTGATGATGTGATTACTGACAGCAGGATGAATTCTGAAGTGTTTTTTGGGCAATATTATCTGCTCATATTCAGCCATATGAACTCATTGAATGGCGCTTCACAGAGCAGATGGACAATGACCCAAAGCATACTGCAAAAGCAACGAAATGTTTTTTAAGGGAAAGAAGTGGAATGTAATGCAATGGCCAAGTCAGTCCCCTAATCTGAATCCGATCGAGCATGCATTTCACTTGCTGAAGACAAAACTGAAGGGAAAATGCCCCAAGAACAAGCATGAATTGAAGACAATTGCAGTAGAGGCCTGGCAGAGCACTACCAGGGAAGAAACCCAGCATCTGGTGATGTCTATGCATTCCAGACTTCAGGCTGTAATTGACTGCGAAGGATTTGCAACCAAGTATTAAAAAGTGAAAGTTTGATTCATGATTATTATTCTGTCCCATTACTTTTGGTCCCTTAAGTGTGAGGCACATAGGCAAACTGTTGTAATTCATACAGCGTTCACCAGATGTGGATGTAAATACCCTCAAACCAAAGCTGACAGTCTGCAGTTAAAGCACATCTCGTTTCATTTATTTCAAATCCATTATGTTGGGTGTATAGAGCCAAAAACGTTAAAATTGTGTCGATGTCCCAATATTTATGGACCTGACTGTATGTGCTAATTAATGGGCATGATAGGTATTCAGCAAACAGGCGGTGGGGCCACAGCGAGCTCACCTCATGGCTAGGCATCCTGCTTATTAGAGAGGAAGGAGGAGTTCCTGTAAGTCGCATTATCTGCTGAAGCTGGTTTATATCTTTGAAGGCCGTGTCAAGGAGCTCACGATCAACCAATTTAGTGTATCATAAATCTATACACTAAATGCATATCTATCAAAAGTTATCTGGACATGATTGTGTGATTCTCCACTGCTCTAGGCAGAAAGACAGGAATGAAAATGCAAAAAGACAGGAGATGAGTGGCATGCAAACTGTTTTCACAAACAGCACAGAAGAATGTCATGCTTTGAATAGCAAGAGATTGTGTTAGAATCAGAAATGCAGCAGAAATCAGCAGAGCTGGAAGACAAAAATCAGGCTGGTTAATTTCAGTTAAGACGTCAAGATTCAATTCCAAACAGATGCCCAGATCGATCAATCACCAATCTAAAAGTGAAGTCAATGTTTAGTTGGAAAACACTGGAAAAAACAGCAACTTTTAAATGAGTGAGCTCAATCACAAACACGATCAACACACATCAGTGAAAATAGAACAAAAGCTGTTAGCTGCTTAACCAAATGCAATGTTTAAGAAACCAGCTTGATTCCTTTAACACAGAATGACCATTCGGTAAGTAGTTTTGCAGCAGGTCCAAGATGCTCTACCAGTTTACTATCTTTTTTTGGAAAGGAATCAATAAACACATTTAGCAATGATGTATTAAGTTGATCAAATGTGACAATAAAACTATACTATAAAAAGACTGGAGTGAACATTCCTGGACCAGATGAAAAGCCATTTCAAAGCACAGCTGCTGGTTTAAAATGGATTTTCCATTTTGAAAATTGACACACAGGCATCTTTAGCAAGTACACACTCCCTAAATATATCAAACTCACAGACTCTGATGATATTTTCATTAGCAGCCCGGGTCCTGGAGTCCCAACCAAAAGCATAATGAGCTTCAACTGATCGATGTCTAGTAAAATAAGATAAAGGAAAACTAGTGTGGCTTAAGAATGAACACGCCACAAAATTTTAAACCTTATTTGGGTTTTATGCGAAGAGTTTAGATGCAAAAACCTCTTAGTGCCATCTGAAATAAGCATTTTTCTACGGTCACTGTATGTAGATTCAGTAATTCTACTTTTATTTTCACTTTTTGTTGCCTTTAAAGTGAAATAACAGAACATAAACATAGGAAAATGCTTACTTTAGAAGAATATTTTAAAGGGAACTTAGAGGTTTTCACATTCATGCGTACTTAAAGAACAGGAAAGCAAAGAAGCTTCAGTCATATCTGTGAAAAGACGTGCAAGCTGGTAAAAATAGCACACGTTAAATATTTTCAGCCTGCCCAGAAAAAGCAAGTCAGAAGAAGCAGCTGCACAGGTGTGCTCTGCCTGCGAGAGGGGGAAAATATTTGGCAAGTATTTCTGTTCCTTGGGGTGTGTAGCTGGATACAAGAGTGGCAAATATGCAAAGCCGAGGGGGGAAATACACTGCAAGAGCTGAAATATGATAAGATTTGTCATTGGGGTGAAAAAAAAGTGGAAAAAGAGAGAAAGAAGCATGTCATTTCCTGGAAGGACATTTATTGCATACTCATAATGATGAATCATAATTCCTTCAAAATCACCGTTGTGTCTTGAGGCACAGCTTGAAGGCAGAGCTTAAGCAAGAAGGACAAAAGTTCAGAGTAAGACAAGATAGACAGTGTGGCCAATGCAGACAAACAGAATGAAATGAAAAGTTAAAAACATTCATCTAATATTTCTAAAAACTCTTAATTGTGACCATTTGTGGCTCAGAGCAGTGGTGCGGTTTACAGAGTGTTCAGCAGGTCAGTGAAGGGGAAATTAGAGGAAAAGGATACGATCGGTGCCAGGGAACAGAGTCCTGCCCGTCAGAAGCTCAGCCATGATGCAGCCCACTGACCAAATGTCCACTGAAAACAAATCAAGAAACAGCATTAGTGGAGAGGCAGCAAACACACGTGCACTTTCTTGTGTCCTGACCCAACTATTTCGTCACACATAATTTGGAAAGCAATTTAATTGAAGATGATTTAAAAAATAAATCTATGTTTACAGGTTAATAAAAGTTTTCTTCAGAAGTATTTAAGTTTGGAAAATGTAGAGACTTTTATTGATGAATTTCAATTAAAATGACTACATTAGATACCATGATACCACACAGCCCTAACTAAAATATGAGAAAACTAAATGCATTTTAGACTAAATAATTTGTACAAATGTAATACTTCAGTTAAAACATTTACAGTTCTAAAAGGTCTATAAATCAATTGAAACACATTTTATTCACCAAATAATCCTGAGAAAAGTTAGCTCTGCAACAACATTAGATAGTGATAGGAAATATTTTTTGATCATTAGAATGGTGTCTTAAAGATATATTACATCTATTAAAACAAGTTAACTTGAATTAGTATTTTACCATTTAGTAATTTACTATTTATTTTATCATTTTTGATCAAATGAATGGAGTATTAAACTGCTTTCAAAAACATTACAAAATGGTTCTCTAAAAAGCATTTCCTCCCCTGATGGCTGATCAAAATGTGAAGATTTGAACTGTATCAGATGTAGTTGTGTTACCCGTCACGTTGTAGTGCATCCAGTTGAGCATGATCTCAGGGGCACGATACCACCTTGTGGCCACATACCCAGTCATCTCATCATCTGTGTGTCGAGCCAAGCCAAAGTCAAGGATCTGAGAGTGAAAGAAAGAAAGGGGAGACACTGTTAATAACAATTAAAAATGCGAGTACCCACACTACTAGCAAATGTATAACAAACATAAAAAAAAAAAAATGTGAGTAACTCACTTTGAGTTCACAGTCTTCATTTACTGCCAGATTACTGGGTTTCAAATCCTGGAAAACAATTCAAAAATATTACTTCACCGTCTCGTTTTATGATTTTATGATGATGACACAAGATTAAATGTTTTAAAGAAATATTTGCAGTAATTTATGAATTTAATTGATTTAAATTACTACAGACAAAAAACAACAACAACATGTTTAAATGCATGCATTTAAATATGAATTCACAGACATTAACACTTCTGAAAACAAAAAATGTTTTTTTGAGCTGTAAGGATCTTAATCTTTTTAATTTGTGCTCCTTTTCTAAATAAATTTGAGCTTCTGTTATTTTGAACTGGCATCTAACTTCCAGAAACAAGAATGAAAACTCAATAATGGCTACAGAAACTGTGTGTTTTGAACGAGCTGTCGTTATCAGAAAAATACTAAAATCGGCTAAAATCATATCGTTTAAACCTAGCCTAAATGTATTTATTATAGTGATGAACAATATATCAGCGGTCATATTGCCATTGACAGGAAATTCTTATTAACACTAATAATATTTTTTTAGGCTGTACAAATAGAAATATTAACTATATATTTTACGGGATGAGGATTTTGACTGGTGTCATAAATGTTGCACAAATCTGATGTGTACTTTACAGAGGTTTTTCACTATTAAAAACAACAGAATTTCAAACTGCAAAAAAATATATCATGTTTATATTTAATTATCCTCTACATCTATTATCAGCTATTGGTATTGTCAAATTTCACCAGTTTTTTTATACATCACAAAATGTGGAACAATGTCATAAAAGATCAATAGATATCAAGCTGAGAAGAACTCAAAAATCTTCAAAACCAAATGAATTTCTTGCAATTGTTCATTTTAGTCTTATACAAAAACAGGCCTGGGCTTGTAATATTTTGATGCCAGGGAGAACTTGCTCCATAGGGCAGCACAGACTGAATTTTTCAGGCCATTCCTCATATGCTCGAGTTGCAACACTTACCCTGTGAATTATGTCAGCTGAATGGATGTACTGGTAAGAAAAAAAGAAAAACAGAAATAACAATTAAAACAAATGCAGGGTCAACATTAAATTACACACTAAAAACAGGTCAAATATTTGTCTAGACAATATTATTTCATCATTCTTGTGAACATAACACTTCTCACTTCATTGCTATTTTCCCTTTTTTTCCTAAGAGTTGACATTCTGGTTTGTGTTAGTCAGAGGATTGAAAAGTGCAGTTTCACCTTTAGTCCTCTCAGTATCTGGTAAATGAGGAACTGGACGTGATCGTCGGTCAGTTTCTGACACTTTACGATGTTATTCAGGTCAGCGCCCATAAGGTGAGTCACCAGGTACCTGCCAATCAGAGCACAAGAAGAATGTTACTCTCCTGCCAACTGTTAAGCTGCTGCTGGGAGTGACGGCACCACCTCAAATATAGAGAACATTCAGTTCTGTTTGCACTAAATGGATGTGTGTTACTTTGCTGACTATGCTTCCAAAAAAAATGTGTGGCCCTGGAGCTGAACTACTAACGGTCACGATCAGGATGTGCCACCGGATCTGTTTTCATGAGTAGCTGCTTGCACTTATTTTGAAGACTATTTTTAGGATTGTGACAGAAAAAAACAATAAGGAGATTAACACTAGGGGTATTGAGAATACATCAATATTATCCTTACAATAATGAATTAATACTTCTGATTAGGGCTGCACGATACTGGAAAAATCTGATATTGCGATGTTTTATTTGCTGTGATATATATTATGATATGAATAGAATTTCACCAGATGACTTGAATAGCTCTATTTTCAAAGATTTCATTCATTTAGATGGACTAGGGTGATCAAGTCTTTTTCTATATCGTACATCTGCATAAAATCTAAAATAAAATAAACAAATACGGCAGAGGCAAGCAAAGGTTCAATAAACAGTGCTTTATGGTTTTCTGGCCTAACAGTATTCAAATACAAAAATGAAACGATCAAACTTAAAATACCTGGTCATCATTGTATAAATAATTGTATATTGTAAATAACCTAATCCTGCGATGTGACTATTGCAAATACACACATTGAGATATCAATGCTCAAACGATATATTGTTCAGTCCTACTTCTTTCTATACTTTATTCATTCTTTTTCCCATTCATTAAAAGTCCTAGACAAGGTCACACAATAACCCCTAGAACGGTTTCCTTTTTATTAATAAAATTATTTTTAATTTTATTAATAAATCACTGTTAATAATACGGAGCACCAAATTAACACATTCGACTGATTTCCGAAAAAATCATGTGACGCCTATGTAAATAAACTAAAACAGAAAAAGATAGCATTTTTCAATAAATGAACACAGATTTATTGTGCTGCACATCAAAAAATAATATTATTATTATAAATTTTTTGATATGATATTTTTTGATGATATGTTTGGAAAATTTAGCTTAATGTTTAATTTATGCATTACAATTTAACCAAAATCTATCAGATTGTAGATAATGAATATAAAAATTACTTAGTTGACAAACCTATAACTAAGAATATATGTAAACCGAAGAGTATTTTTACTGCAAAGACTACGGAAAACACACTTTTCACAATTAAAAACACATATACACATTTACTGTATATTTGATTAAAAAAAAGCAAACTAATTCCTTCAAAAATACTGAAAACTTACACACCTTGGACCTTTTTTGAACAAATAAATATACAAGGTTTTTTACTAAAGTACCCCCATACTTAATTGCTCAACTAGTAACAGAAGCAGGTTAATATAAAGTTACATTTTAAGTCATCCTTTGATTTTACTAATGTGAGACCATATATAGACCACTGCACCTGGTCACATTGTCATAGTATATTCAAGCACATCAACATTCATAATCTTGACCCATCAGCTCATGTTACTGCAGTCTAAACTCCAGCAGAACTGACTCTCAGCCAGAGGGTGGAGCTTCAGGTCAAACTGAGGCACTGTGCTGCGACACAGCAGAGCTTAAAATAAGCCCTACTTAATCCCAGAAACACTCTCCACCCAATAGACACGCTCTCCGCATTATAGATCATCAACAAATACATCCTACCCCCAACGATTTAGGAGAAAAACACAGATTACAGAAAACAACAAAAGTCCAACATGCTTCTACAGTGCCCACCACTAAATATGGAATTCCTTGGTTATGAAATTATATTTGCAAACAATCAAAATATCTATATTTTTGGTAAATATATGAGTTAGCTAGTAAATTTAGTACACAAGTGACTAGAAAGAGGAAATTGTTCAACTATTACAACTAACTGTTTCTCAGGGCTTTACATACATTCATTCCAATAGATTAAACCAAAGAACTGTGTTGAGATTTGTGGCAAAACATTGTTGAGCTTCTTAA
The DNA here is from genome assembly GCA_903798195.1 of Danio kyathit. Taxonomy (NCBI): domain Eukaryota; kingdom Metazoa; phylum Chordata; class Actinopteri; order Cypriniformes; family Danionidae; genus Danio; species Danio kyathit. The sequence goes on along the minus strand of LR812526.1, from coordinate 31,555,065 downwards.
AACACAAAAGGAAGGGACTATAAAAAAATTGCAATGAAAAATTGAAATGCCATTTACAAATGAAAATGCCATTTCCACCATTAGAGTGATAATTGAGAAATTCCAGTCAATGGTAAATGTTAGGAATCAGTTTGGAAGAGGACTTGGAAAAGTCAAGGTTTTAAAACCACAAACATTTTTGTTATCCCGTTCCTACGATATATATCAAAGTTTCTTTTTTTTTAACTACTATTTTAATTCGTTTTTATGACAACAATATCTCCACCAGAAAAAGACCATCCACATCAAAGCTACTAGACAGCCCATGAAAAACTAATTGCTTATACACTGCTTGAGTGCAGTAGGTTTACTTTATATCCAAAGAAAAAAAGATCTCCAAAGCTGCCTTTTCAAAGTTGTAAAGAAATCGGTGTTTTTGAAACTAATGATTTATTTTTATTATTTAGCCTGACATGTTTACTGCGGCAAAATATTTTAAATGTTTCGTAAAATAAAATGTATTGCGTTCAAAGAGAAAAAATAGTTTTTTTTACCCAGAGATAAAAAAGAACCTATTTTAAAGCAGTAATCACAATACTGTGGTACCTTGAAAGTGATATTTCTAAGATTATCATACCGTCAGAATACAATACCGGCCCATGCCTATTCAGCTAAAGAATTGCAGAAGTTAGTTAGGTATTAAAGTAAAAAAAAAAATCTCCAAAACTATAATCCTAAACCACCACAAGTTAAGAAAGAAAAAAGTCTGAACTCTCATTCAAAACCAAACTTGAGCATTTTTAAGAGGAAAACACCATCCAACACGATTAATATTACAGCAGTAATGTAATAAGTGTCCACCGAAGTGCTTTTTCTTGGGACATCAGAAACAACATATTTGTTTGCAATGACCACGCTACTTATTAGAAGGCCAACAGCATGATAAGGTGGTGAGCATTTGTTTCATGTAAAATGCTGTCTGCCCAGCAGTTTTGAAATGAGCTGCCACTTGGAGAGCGTTTAACTCAATAAGAACACAGGCATTTTCAGCTGCTTTGGTGGACATGCGCTCTTGTCAGTCTGGATAGTGGGAGTGCGCTGATGAAGTGACCTGCCTGCATGAACAGGGTACACAGAGGTATGCAAATCCACATCTTGACAGACAGGTTGAACAGCCTTGTAATGTATGAACCAACATTTTTGGTTCTTGCCTTCCACAGACAATATAAATAAATTTGACATCTTGACGTGAGTGCTGTTGCGATGTGGACACTTTAATCCAGCATATCAAAAAATGCTTTTGAGCCAAATCACTAGGGATGCCACAATAATCAATATAAAATGGAATCGTTCGGCACAACCTCCCAGGTTCAATGTGCATATGAAATTTATTTTTTATTTTTTTGGTTTTGCAATTAAATGTAAAAAATAAACATTTAGCATTTTTTTGATGCATATTAAGTTCTGTCATGAAGCTTTGCAACACACAGGCTGATAGGTCACACCTATGTCATTAACTACATGGCACAGTGGATTGTTTGCCGTCTACTCAGCAGCCAATGAGCTTGCTCCTCAGCATTTTAAATGCCTCAGTGTTGTTTTACGCTGGCATGTGCAATGTGTTTTTTCAAAGACGTTCCATCATCTGTTTAGATCTGCTACGGGGGTAACATATGTATTATATTTGCAGCAGCGCATTACATTCTCATTCTGCATGTCTGTGAATATACTGGCAGTAGCAAGTCTCATTACTTCCTCTGCCGTAATTATCAAAGCAGCAGCAGTGTAGCAGATATAAGCAAACATCAATTTCCATAACCCTATTTATTACCATACTCATACTAAATTTATTAACATACTAAATAAACTAAACTTATTACTCTCTCAACTGGCTCTAGGCCACAAAACCTTTTTGTAAACTCAGAGTGCCGTAAGTTCAGTGATTCGTGTCGTTGTTATTAACCGGGTTTTGACAGTGTGTGAGTCCACATGGAATCAAAGGCACGCAATTTAGTCTTGCTTCTAAATGGTAAAACTCATTATAACTCACTAAAATAATTGTGAACATGCCTGACTAGATGAATATTCAGTTGGTTATGCCTCAGAACACAAGAGTCGATAAGTTATGCTTTTTCCTCAGTGTGCAGGATCTTAAAGTGAAAATATATTTCTGCTGTCTGTGTTTGTAACGTTAACCAAACAACAAAGATAATAAAATCACTCATTCTGCTTATGACTGAATAGCTGTTGTAACTTCAATAATGTATAACCTTTATTTAAATTACACTCTGAAGTTTATATACAATGGTCCCTCGCTATAACGGGGTTCGTGAAGTTTCGTGAAATTTTCTCATGCAATTCTACAGCGCATTGTGTTCTGTCTCCTGACTGGCTGTAGACCACTGTCAATCAATCTCCTCCGTGCCGTGTTTCCTGTACAGTACAGAATGTGTTCAGCTTGGCAAACTGACATTAATGTTTGATCGCTAGCAGTGTGACTCTGAAGTGCTGGACTGTACGTTTGCAAGTTTTCTCCCCATAATGTCGACGAAATGCTCTGCACCGTCAAAGGCAACTGCTGTAGCACCCAAAAGGCAAAGGAAGATTCTAACCATTGCTGAACTTCTGGACACGCTAAAAGAAGGTTAAAGTTATGCGGCTGTACGACGCCATTATGGAATAAATGAATACAGATCAAATGGTTTTGATTTTTGGTTTCATTCTTTAATACTGGACCTATTTTTCTATGAAGGTTTGAACTGAGTAAGTGTTTAAACAAGAGAGAAATGTGTGAAAATGTTAATGCCTGTCTGAGTGTATAAAGTGTGTAGTGAGGGGTTTTACAGCCTTAAAATTACTATAATAATTGTAAAAAATAAAGCTGACTACTGCACGGATTTCACCCATTGCGGGTTATTTTTAGAACGCAACTCCCGCGAATAGCCACTATACAACATACAGTGTTATACTGGATTATATTATACAGTTTCTGTACCTTAAACTCCAGTTAGATACCTGAAAAACCACACAGCAAATTTTTGTCTTTGGAATAAACTCTCTAGGAGTTAAAATCAACTCAATTTGAGTGTACATGCGTGACCATCAAATTAACTCCAGTACAGAGTTAAAGTAACTCATTTTTTTTAGTTAATTTTTAACACATTTTTTTTAGTTAAAATTTTACTCTTTTTGGAGTTAAAATAATACTCCTACAGAGAGTACTTGTAAAATATAAACTCCTTATCAGTGTTAAATATCAACACTTTTTTAGAGTTAAATGTACTTCACACAATTTTTTTTTTTTTTGTGAAAATGATTTCACTGAATGCCATACTCTTCACTTAAAGCTTTTATTTAAACAAATCCATACATTAGTTTTAGAAGTTACATGCATGGACAAACTTTGAAATGAATTAGCATTATAAAATACAATCTTAACAGCAATACATTTAATGTGGCAGCTAACAGTAAAAACAAAAAGTAAAAATGTATAAAACCCTGTCAGCACATCACTGCATTTTATAAAATCAAGTTTGCAGAATTATATAAAAACAAAATACTACAGCATTGTGTAATCTGAGGTAGACACATACTGTATACATCTGATGAAGTAACAAGAACTTCACAGTGAACAGTTCAATAGCAAATCATATAATACAACTCTCTGACAAAACATAAAATTGTGAATCACAACCATATGACATCTGGGAATGAAAAGATTTGAAATGTCTTAATCTTTCCCTTTCTACAACAAGTGGAAGGTTTTCACTCACTTGAAAAGCATGAAAGTGATCATGCAAACATGTTTCATGCTCAATCAAAACAAAAAACACTTTATCATTATGTAAAATGATTGAGGTTATTTTACTGAAAACTGGCATGTTTTCATTTGTACTTGTGCAAACAAAGAGTCCAACAATATTCTCAACACCACAACATTTTACCCACTTTGTGAGTATGACAGTCCCTTGTGAATCAACTTGGAGAGATGCCGTTACATCTTCTGAAAATTCAAGTGTTAGTGCTTGTTTAGAAGCCTTGCTCTAAGCTCTTTGACTTCTGGAGTTTCCTCAGTTGTACCTATATCGATATTGTACACAGTTGTCTGCACAAATGTGTACAGGCTGGATAGAGCATCATCATATTTCACACCGAAAACAAAATGGGACTTGAACAGCTCGTCAAATGCACCCAAGGATGTGCATGACTGACAAGGCAGAATGTTTCTGTCCATGACAATGTAGAAGGTGGAAACCTGTGCTTTTGATGTCCCTGATGCAAGAAGATGCGGCTGAGAGTTTTCTTCAGGGGTCAGGAGATGATCATCAAGGCTTTGGCATGACTGAAATGACATAAATGCCCCTTTATTAACAATTTTTTTTAAATTAGGCATTAAATAAAATATTTAAACTAGAATATTGTTTTAGCAAACCTTATGAAATTTGACCAGATGAGTTGTTGCCTCTTCAATACTGATCTTCTTGGGCCGCTTTCTTCCAGCTGGTTGTGGAGTAAGAAGATGCAGCAGGACAAATAGAGAAGCCATGTCGCTGTCCCATTCTAAAAACAGAAAACAACAGTAGTTATTTCAAATCAGTCTGTTTAAGGCTTTGATAAGTTAACCTTGTGTCTAATGTGTGTCATAATATCTTACAAGTACAAACTGTTAGTGGGAAATGATTGTTGTTGTGTGATAAAGGCCAAACAAAGATTTTAATTTCATATAGTTAATATCAAAGCCAAGGAAACTTTTACATTCATAATTTTTTAAATGGAAATAATTTATTTTGAACAGCTGTTACAAATTATTAATTTATTGATGATCTTCTGTAATAGAATATATTTTAGAAAACAACTGTGTTGTGTTTTTTAGAAGACATTTGGAGAATAAATCCTTTTGGTAAATAATCAAAAAAAAATGTAAAAAAGTTACTCCACCTCACAATGAAAATGTTATCATTAAATCACATGTTGTTCCACACCTATAAAATCTTTGTTCATTTTCATAATACAACTTAAGATATTTTGGATAAAAACCAGGAAGCTTGTGACTGACCCATTGGCAGTCAAGGTCCAGAAAAGTATGAAAAGAAAAACAGTCAAATTCCATCTCAAATCAATAGTTCAGACTGAATTCAATGAAGTGTCAAAAACACTTTTTGTACGCAAAAGTATTCTTCTTGCTTTATAACATTATGGTTGAATCACTGATGGCAGATTGACTATTTGACAATGTCTTTTATATTTTTCTGAACCTTGCCAGTGAAAATTAGCTGGCAGTCAATGGGACAGTCACAAGTCTCCTGAATTTTATCCAAAATATCTTATATTCAAAAGATAAACAGTTTTTACGAGTTTGGAACAACATGGGGTAAGTGATTAATGGCAAAATCTTAATTTTAGAGTGGAGTAACCCTTTAACCAGAAGATTGCACTTTAACCACACATTGCTATTTTAACAATGACTGTACCTGGATCATCAGTTGTGTCAGATTCCTCCTTCACTACAGCTTTCAAATGCCGTTTTAGTAGAGCAGTCTCTTTAAGGTTCCTGGCCTCCTGGATGACTTTTTCTTTAAAACTGGTGCTCCATTTTTCCAAGAATCTTGAAGCAACCTCTGCTCCAAACAACAATGAGAAGTCTTGCAAAATCTAATTTAAAAAATAAAAAACAACCATTTAGACATTTAATGTAACTTATTTTTATTTTATTTAAACAAATATTTTATTGAATATTTACCAGTCCTTTGACATCCAAGAAACGCGGAAACATTTGTAGTACATCAGCTGAGCGCTGCGGGTCATGGAGAATCTGTTGACGGTAGTGGAAAGTTTCTTTCATCTTCTTGAACACCGTGTCATGATCAGTTGTGTGGTGGAGGAGTGACACAGCTTCCATGCACACATCTCCCATTCGCTGGTCATCTAGAGCTCCAATTGTTCTTGATAATGTGGGACCTCCTTTTAGCTCCACTCTGGTCTGTGAGGTAGAGGAGGTTCTGGATTTACGCTGCACGGTCTTCATGCGCCACTCAAGAAACCCAGTGTTACTCTGAATGTCATAGAAATGTTCCTGACAAAAAGCAGTATATTATGTTAGACAAAATAATACAATTGCAAAGGCTCCAGCATAAAAAAAGTTTATGGTTCAGTTGGAAAACTTACATATCCTTTCTTAGAGTATGGGTCTTTCAAGATCGGGAACAGTGACACAATACCAAAGGCATGAAACTCTTTTGCTCCTTTACTAACAGCTCTTCTGCAAAGAAAAACATACGACTTAGGATCATTTTCTGATAAAAAAGGATAGTCATATGTTCTTAAACTACTTACCCTTCCTTTTCACGCATGTGAGCTACAATTATGTTCACCATTAACCGTCTTGTGGAATCTTTTATACTCCCAGTCTCTTCATACTCTTTAATCACAGTCAGCCCTGCAGGATTTGAAGTTAGAATTTGCTTGATATTCTAAAATAAATAAAACATATAGAAAAAAACTAACCAAAATTAGACCTGTTTTAAAAACAAAAAAAACAACTTATCTAATAACAGTATATATTTAATACTTTAAAATGCATTTATTTTCTAACTGTATGTTTACAGTATAACATTGTTATAGATAGTTTAAAGATCTATTTGTATGGAAGTAAAAAATAAAACAAAAAAAGGAAACGTACATTTCTTGCATGGACACTGTCCATTACAGGTTGAATTATTTGAGATCCAGAATCACTGCTGCTTAAACTGCTTGACACAGACAACGTATCAGTCAATCTTGGGGAGGAGGGTACTTCAAAAACCCCTTGCTTCAGGACAGTCAGATCTGATAAATCACAAAAACAACACAGTAATCTAGCAACTAATGTTGAGTAGTAGGGTGGATATTTCGCTAATCAGAGAAAATAATTTCATTACATATATCTCTGCTTACCACAAGTAGTGACAGTAACATATTCTGTCTGATTGGAAGAGGCACCAAACTCTGTCAGGTCTGTAGAGCTCTTTGATGTTTCAGCAAATGAAAGTTCTGAAATGCACACAGTTTCACTCTAACTCACTCTGAGTCATGACACGAACTTTCAAAATCTATAAAAAACAAATTGCTTATAAATATCCTACCATCATCAGTGTCGATGATAAAACACATTTCTTTATTTGTTGCAAGTTCTGGAAATACATCCTCATCCAACTCTACGCCATGGTCATCTGTGACTTTCAATGTTGCATCCTCTGGTATCAGAAACTTCTGCTGGACTACATCATAACACCAATGTATAATTTATATAATACATTTCAAAATTACTTTTATTATTATTATTTTATATATAATTATTCTTTATTACCTAAATATTAAACCTCACCCGCACTGAGAAAATCCAAGAAACAAACTTCTTCCAGTTTAATATATTTCTTCTTGCCTCCAAATTGCACTTTTATCAACATCGTGACCTGTAATGAAATAGATAAAATGTCATTTAACAACTAATGTTACTGAGAATGTAATATATATATATATATATATATATATATATATATATATATATATATATATATATATATATATATATATATATATATAGCTTAAAACAGCATACTCTCATGCTCACGACTAAATCATGTTACAATCCAAAACATTACAACACACGTATCAATTCTCACAGACATAAATACATAAACATGTATTGCTGGATAAGATATTAACGTTAACGTTACCTCGTTAGCTTATTTGTAAGCTGAACAGCGGGTTCTACATATGTTTTATGGAATTATCTGTTGTCGTTGACCCAACTCATGGCTGAGAAAGTCATACCTCCTTGACTCTTTATCTCTCCTTTCAGCTTTATAGCCATGCTTAGTCAAAATCGCTGCGTGCCGACACTTTTGCATAAAAGTTACACCAGTTACTTCGGTTTCTCTTCTTAGCACGTAGACGCGCGTATTTTATCGGCGTGACTGTAAACAACCGGGATTAACATCGGGGAGCAGAGTAGCGCGTGAGGCGAGCGGGAATCGTTTTCTGCATGCATGCGTCAGTTTGATTTCACCAGTTTTGTTTCGGTTGCACATAGAGAGTAATAAGCTAGCGCGTGCAAAAGATGCTAAATGTAAATGGCCCCTAACGTCTTTATTCTTGGATAAACACTCAATAAATCAATATACTTGCATGAAGTAGGCTCGTTTTTTCCTTCCCAGTTAACGTCTCCCCTCCCTCTCGACAGCAAAACACACATTTTAACAGACACGGTGAAAGGAAAGATAATTAGCGTTAGTTCGTTCACATCCGACGAAAAGGTTTTTAAAATAGCGCACAATACAGTCACGTTTAGAAAATGGATAAGCTAACTTCAGTTAGACGCCAATCTCGCCACATGCTGTCACTAACGACACAGTAAAACGAAACAGCTACAGCAAAACGCTTTTCTGTCACAAAATATCGAACATTTCACATAGTTTTTTTTAGAAATGTATAACAATGCGCTTTTTTTACATACCTCACAACGAAGAGCATTCCTCCAATTCCCTCGTGCTGCTCTGCAGGGTCGTGTAATGGCGCTCTTGGTAAACATTTAACTCCAGATGTGACGTTAAAGCACGCTCCTGAACACCGACGAATGAACTCCAAAATAAAACTCAGCAAAAAGTATCCCATAACACACGATTGTGTAGGAGTTTAAAAATAAACTCCAAAAATTTAACTCTTTCACACTTTTTTGCCTAACTCCTAATTTTTCAACTCCAGAAATTTGCTGTGCAGAGAAGCACACTTTATTTTAATGTTATTTTTCTATATTGTAATAATTTGTGCTTTTTGCTTGTAAATTGATGTTATCTTTATCGAACAATGTCCTGTTTTTTTTACCGAACATGTTGTACACGCAAATGTTCTGAAACCATGACCCCAAAACCATGACACAAACTATCTGTATCATGGCTCCTCTACAAATAACCCACCCTGACTTACATAAGTAATGAGCCTTCTTTGCTCATAATTACGAAAGGTGGCAATATAAGTGGAGGAGAACACATATACTGTGCCACCTTAATATTCCCTTACAAAAACACTTCTGTTAGTTTCAGCAGCGGAAGAAGCACAGATGCCCTTCATACATCACTGTGCGTCATGTCTATTTTTGGCAGCAAAATCGATGTTAAGTCACTGCCGCATCTGGTTTTACAACCTGGCTGTATCCTTAGCATTCCCCAATAACCCACCGCTGCTAGGCTGGAGCCAGGCAGCACAAAACACTCAGCTTTTGTGGAAACCTGACGCTTCATAAAACATTGAGAGCCTAAAAACATGCTTATAATCACCTACCTAAGAGCACAGGATAAATAATGCCTTTTGGTTTAATACACGAGACATACGGATTAAATATAAAAAGTGAAGATAATGAAGCAGTACTAAAGGATGCGTCACGATTCATCAAAATTAAATAGGTCTCATTTTAAGCAACGCCGTTGTTTACAAAGAAGCCTCTGATGTGTCTGCCATCATGTCACACCTTCAGTTGGCTTGCACATCCTTCTATTTTTGGGTGTTGTAACCACTTCAGTTTGCCAGGTGTAATAAATAGTTTTTGAATTCATTTTACTGTGTGAGGCCAGCATAATAGAAGTCTCATTTTGCTTACCACAGCTGCATTAAAACACAGCAAAAACAGTAATATTGTAAAATTATATATATTTAGGTATATTTAAAACTTTTCAAGTTAGTGTCATTTTCCTTCACAAATCATTTTAATTTACCGTTCAAACTCTTCCATTATCTTTTAAAAAAAAATTCTTCTAGTGCCGTTTAACGATTAATCCTGTGCAAAATAAATGTTTATACTTACATAATATGCGTGTGTACTAGGGCTGCACAATACATCTTTTCAGCATCGATATCGCAATATGATCATTCGCAATAGTCACATCACGAGGATACGCAATGTTGAGTCTGTAAAATTGTGCATGTGGTGTGGCTTTGCTCCACTTAATTATCAATGTGTTCATATGCCAGAAATATCAAAAGGAGCAATACTGCTCAGTATTGACGCATGAGATTTCCGCTTTTTTAAAGAATATACATATATATAAAACATTGATGCACATTAGTAACTCGCCAGTAACTTTTTTAATGTATGTTCCTGTAAGAAAAACATTGCAAATAATTGGAAATCCCGCGACCGCAATAATCAAACCCTTGGGAACAACTGTGGTCGGAACCAAAGTTCACAGTGACTGTGTTCTCTGGACTCCTCTCAAGCGCTGGACTTCTATATTCTGATTGCTTGCCGCCGAACCACGTCACAGCTCATTACCATAAAGTTGACTTGATTTCAACTCTCCTCTCCACGCTGCTCCTCGCCGCCAGCTCCCATTGAAAATGAATGACTTCCGGCTACTTTGACGCTCTCGCAGCTTTCGGTGTGAACGTACAATAAGAAATTGTACCTTTTGTAACTTTGACAAATTAATAACGAGTAAATTGTTTATAAAACAAAGACTATGCAGTATTATTTTACATTTGATTATTCAATTACTGTACATCTGAATTCCGATCGCCTCATCGTAAAACAATAAAACACTGTTTACATAATTTGTATCTTTTTCTTCATTGAATTCATCTATGCTTGTAGATTGTTTCTTATATTTTAAGCATATATACTCCCCTACAGAATCATCCCAAACAATCTAAAATGATCACTTTTTTCCAAATAGTTATTTAACTCATCTGGTTAAATTGTATTCATATCGCTATATATATATATATATATATATATATATATATATATCACAGAATAAAAAAAAAAAATATTGCAATGTTAGATTTTTCCTATATCGAGTAGCCCTAGCGTGTACCGTGTACATGTATTAATAAAATGCACACAGATACAGGTTTATACTTATATATAAATATTTAAACAAATTAATATTTATATAGTTTTGTGGTAAATATAAAAAAATTAAATATGAACATTTCCTACACATGTATAGATGGATGTGTACATTTACATACACATAATAAATATGCACAGTGTAAAAAATTACATAAATGTCAACTTTTATTTTGTATGTGATTATTTAGAAGGGAAAGCAAAAAAACAGATTTTAATCAAGTAAAGTGAATAACATCTCAGAGAGAGGAAGTAATTGTCTGACTCACACATCATTAAACTCCTTCAGACTTGTGGCAGGTGTAAAAACATCCAGCAAGCCGATCACCTACAAGCACAAAGTGCAAAGAACACAAATCAGGATCACTTAGCACAGCATGTACAGACTTGCATTAGTAGTTTGTCACATAAGCTGACAGGGAAAACCTACAATTACAACAGCTGAAATTCCCTCTCAGACTAAACCAAAGAATAAACCAAAAATAACCCATATTTGGTCCTGTTGACCCTTCTCCCAAAACAGATTTAGTATTTGGCTTCTTAGAATTTCAAAACAATGAAAACAACAGGAAAAATGGTAAAGGTTTTGTTCACTTTCCACGTGAACAATAATGAATAGGATGTGAAAAGGTTCAATTGTCCTAAAAAAAATGTTAAGTCAAAATCCAAAAATGAATTAAGTGTTCAACTTACTTTTAACTTTAACAATATTCAACCAACAGTCGTCTTTAAAAACATCAAATGTGGTAAACAAGTCATAAAAGTATCATAACTACTGCATAAATATATTATTAATACTATTATTAATGAATTAAAACATAGTACTATAAATAAGTTTGTCAATGAATTGAAGATTTACTAACACACATTCCCAATTACAGCTCGCTCTGCACTTCATTCATTATTAAAAGGATAGTTCATGCAAAAATTTACATTTATTCACTATTTACTCACCCTTAAACTCAAAGATTTTTGAATCATTTCTTTATTCTGTTGAACATTGAAAAAGATATTTTGAAGAAAGCTGAAAACCTCGAACCATTATATTCAATGATAGGAAAAATTTAATCTCATTAAATATATTATTATCTTATCAAAAGCCCCTATCACACAGTGATACGGATAAACATTCGGAAAATATCCAGAACGACTTTAACGGTAAATTAAAAAAAGCGCTGTTCACAAAGGCACGGACGTTACGGAATTTTTCCGGAAAAGAGCATTCACACGTCCATTCCAAAATACCGGTAAATTCTGACATCATTAACCAGAAATGACCTCTAAATGGCTGGCTTTGTATTTGTAAACATTTGACTACATTACAAACTCTGTGGATGGATAAGTATTGTGAACAACTTCCATGAAAACATATGGAGGAACACTTTCGCATGACGAGATGTACATAATACTGTATGTGCGTGTGTGCTGGCGCTCACTGGCTGCTTTACGTGGACGCGTGTCAGAGCTTGAAGGCAAACAAACAACGGCTTATCATAAATGTGTCAGAATGTTCTGATTGGCTAAAGTAGACGTCTTTCTGGCAATCTTCCTTCTGTGTTCACACAGAGCAGCATTCCGGCAAATTACTGGTAAGGTTACAACTTCTCTTTCCGGAAAATTGCCTGAACAAATTAACCGGTAATTTTAAAAAGGAAAAATTGAAAATTGCTGGTAATTTTCCGGAAAGGTCTGTATGTGTGAACGGGGCTATTGTCAAACCGGTTTAGAACAAGGGTTCTACAGGGTGAACATTGGGCTGCCATGATTTCGTCACCTTAGAATTATAAGGTTCTATTTGACATTTTTGTCAAAAATGAGTTGACATTCTAATTAATTGACAACTTATTTACATTATGGGATGCTTTTTTTATAAGTTGTTTACATTTTAAGACATTTTTTATTTAAAAAACAAATGTTACACACATATTGTTTGCTATATGGAATGCAAAAACTTTGAATATCAATATCTCAAAATCATTCAGAATGCAGATAGAACCTTAGAATTCCAGGGTGACAATTTGTCTATATAATCGTCAAAGCTGATAATAAGTATATACAGGGTATATACAAAAATCAGAGAATGAAATACATTGTAAGACCTCATCGCCGACATTTTAACTTGCAGTATATTTACTAAATACTGATTGTAAGAAACTAATCCTAAAATAAAACATTATTCATATACATATAAATGCTAATCCAGCAGGTGGCACCTATAGAACAGCAGGAATAACATTAGGTGCGTTCGACTTCATGCAGCGATGCGCAGGTCGATCGAAATCTGTCTTAAAGCGGTGCATGCCGGTTAGAAATTTTGGCCGGATTGATGATGCACCGACATCTTGTGACTGTCACGTGGCATCAAAATACCGCCACAGCGCTCCGAGATCAGACAACTGATTCAGCCCGCGCAGCATCTGAAGAGCACCTGCTGAAGCTAAGGTGACAACACTAATATATCACGATTGGCCGAGTTCACCGCATAACAACAACCCTGTGCATTTCGTGTTTATTATTGGACAAATTCCGTCTCAACAAACAATTAACTTTTCATACCATCTCTATCTTGTACACATCATGCTTATAAAAGACTACAAATATTTTACTGCAGTATCATCTTTTGTTAAATAATTTGTTCATAATGTCTAGATTGTTTGCCCACGTTTATTCAGCCTTTTTTTATACAGACTACTGTATTCAGCTCCATAAACGATTTAAATAATATATTTTAGTAAATAACCTAAATTTTAACTCAAATAACTTACAGACTTGTAATAAAATAATTATCATCATTGATCCTGACAATTTCTTAGAAAATTAAGTTATATAAAAATATGTAATATAAAAATATATGATTCTAAAATATTTTATTTCCTGTCAAGCCATTTATGCAGAAATGTTAAAAGTGTCATTGATGTACCTGCTCTTTCTGGGAAATGTCTACTTAAAAGTGTAGCTCATTTAATTTGATCATTTTTCAATCTTTTTGGATTAAGGTGCTTTTTTAAAAATGCCTTCATTATCCAAAATAATCCTATTCGTGAATATTTATTTCCTTTTTATGTGCACTCTGGTTTTCCTCTTATTTCTCATGCATTTGTTATGTAGACTACTTAAATTTAATTCATAATTAGTTTGTAGAGACTGTATTCTGATTTATTTGTACTGTATATCTTTTGTTGTCATTTCAATAAATAAATTGTTTCTAGGGTGTTCTGAGTGATTGCTAAGGTGTTGCTAGGTGGTTGCTAAAGTGTTCTAGGTCATAGCTAAGGTGTTGCTAGGTGGTTGTTAGGGTGTTCTGATTGGTTGCTAGGTGGTTGCTAAGGTGTTGGTAGTTGGTTGCTAAGGTGTTCTGAGTAGTTGCTAGGAAGTAACATAAATTAGCATGGTTCTAGTATGAATTAGCATGTTGCTAGCATGTTTCTAGCATAAATGAGCATGTTATTAGCATTATATAATATATATTAGTCGGTAGATTAATCAATATAAATATAAATATAATTGTTAGTGGTGGCCCTAGTAGAGTAAATGATGACAGAATTTTAAGATTTGAATGAACTATTCCTTTAAATATTCTATCATCAACCTGCTATATTGTTATTATTATTACTATTATTATCATTATCATCACCAAAAAACAGTTTTTATTGTAAATTTACTTCTAGTCTAATCACAGAAAACACTTAACATCCAAATAAAAATCGTGACATTTTGTGTTTAATGAAACTGTTTTGGGATTAACATCACGAGTGTAAGGAAGTTCATCATTTTGACGAACTAATACTTCAGCCATTCGAGCAGCCAAACAATACCCATTTCCATAATGCCTGCGATGCAAACTCACATTCTCATGTCTCATGTGCTTGAGTAGCCTCAGCTCCCTGTAGGTCCGCTTGGCATGGATGATGGATTGAAATGGCCTTGAGAGCTTCTTCACAGCAACTTTAAATCCTGTCTTTGCATCAAACGCAGAGCTGAAACACATGATTCAAACATGGCGTCACACTTCACTTTGTTGCACAACTGAAACTCAAACATGCTCCAACACGACCAAAGCTAAAGACAATTGAAGGCACTGAGTTCACTTGCCATGCATTTCAGACAAACATGAAAAAAACTTGCCAGACTCTCACTTCCTTAAGTACACAACAACTAATGTTTAGAAAAGGAACTAGAGTTTTGCATCCAAACTCCAAAGCACCTTTCAATGATAAACTCTTTCATAATTTGCATTTGGCACTGTAACATTTTTGCCATTTCTGCACAGAATTTTGTAAAGATCTGAGGATTGAATCTGAGAGTATAGGCAGGGTTTCTGCAGATATCAATGTCAAATTTAAGACTTTTTAAGACGTTTTTAAGACCATTAAGTATTAAATTTAAGACCTATATCACAATATCAAAAACATCCGGGAGAACATGCAAAAATCGCAAAATTTGTGGTAAAATAAATTTACTTAAAATGAAATGTACTAAAGACAGGTTAGATGGACCACTGAACTACAAAAAAAAAACATCTTAAGGCTAATTTATACTAATTTATATTTCACTGGCGGCACATTGCGCACCTCCGCTGACTGTGCGCGCACCTCACGAAATGATGCTTTTATACTTGACACGTTCGCTGTTGTGATATTCTTTAAAACGACAGGGGCCGGTCAAAAGAAACCCACCGTAAAGTCAGACGGATAAACAGAGATGTAGCACGTTTCCGGAACTACGTCATATCATTAATATCGTTTAAGATTTTAAAACTAATTATTTTTATAATTTATTATAATGATTATAAAGATTTTTATAACCATTCAAGATTTTTTAAATCAAACTTTGATGCATCACTTGCTTTTGTTCATATATCGGACAGTTCTACCTATTAAAGTTAAATATCAATAACAAGAGAAAATGGGTTGCTCTACAATTATATTTTTTATTATGGTAAGAATAAAAGCAAAAAAAAAACTTACTAAAAATACTGACCTTTTGTAATTTATTTTGCCCACTCAACAACTCGCACATTATTGTCTGGCTAGTTTCTGTCCTATAAAGGCTAAAAATGCAATAATGGTCCAACATTCCTGACCATTATCACCAATAAAGCCCAGAATTTGGACATCAGTATATTGTAATCTGATAGGTTCATATATTCTTTTCCAGTTAACAAAGACATAATTTGTCACTTAATTTTAGTTTGTAGTTATTAAACACGCAGGTATCCACTTTTGCCATGGCAACTTTTTTTTTGTTTTAACAAACTTATCCCTCAGGTTTTTCCAAACTTTTACAAAAACTTTCCTCCTTTTCCACGGCTGTTGCAATTTCTAGCCAAGAATTATTGGTCATCTGGTTATCTCTGGTTATCTATGATGATCACGCATGGACAGATCTTTAAGATGTCTGTACAGTCGTACCTGTTTCAGACAAAATGTCTTCAAAGTGTTTCATATTCAACTCAAATCAAACGCAGCGCCACGCAACCTGTTCACCCGAAATCTGTTCACGCTGCCAGCCGAAATCATGTCGCGCGCACCGAAAGCGAACCTCCGCAAAAACAGCGATGACACATTCACATTCGCCGCGCGCACTGGGCCCAATAACAGAAAGCTGATTGGCTATTGCATGCTGGTCTCATTTGTAGTTGTAATACCGCAAATTACATTAGGACTAGTGAAGTAAAGAACTACAACACCACGAAATCCAAGCAACAACAACAAAAATAATTTAAATGAGCATTAGATAGCGTTACATGGACATCTGAAAAATAGGACCTGTGCAAAAATATTTAAGACCTAGAACAGCAAATTTAAGACTTTTTAAGGCCTTAAATTTTGATTTTTAAATTTTAGACTTTTTAAGACCCCGCAGAAACCCTGATAGGAGATGAAGACTTTTTAACTTAAGGTTTACAAAGAAAATCAAATCAGAACCACTGTTTGGTAAACAAAGCAAGTACATTTATATAATACATTTACTAAAATACAGATAATATTACTTTACAAACTCTGTATTGTACATAAATCATATACATTTGCGTATTAATCAATAATATTACTAAATTTAATAGAAAAACTGAATAAATATCTATATTTTTTACATAAATAAACAACCAGACCAGCATCACAAGCCATGTAATAGACAGAAAAAAGAAGGTCATGATAAAACATTTAGAGACCCTCAGCATATTTTATAACTTGACTGAAAGACCTAACAGATCTTATCAACTAAATTTGCAGAGCTGCTCTTTTTTTTTTTTTTTTTTTTTTTTTGAATATGCAGCATAGACTGAGAGATGAGCCTGGCACTTCAAACCCAGCGCAATCTGTTCATCTGATATTCAATTACACAGACACAATAAGAGGGCCCATGAAATATAATCTAGATAGCACTGTTGCCTAGCATCGCAACTTCTAACAGTCACTTTGGTGCATAAACAACCTGTCTGGCCTCAGTAGGAGTAATTTAGAAAATGAGCCTGGCCTTCAAACACCTGTCTGTTTAATATCGCCGAGACCTTTCTGAAAATCATTTGCAAACATTAAAGAGTGAGGCAACACTTGTTTTGAGTTTAAGGGAGAAACCAAAGACGTGTGCACAAACACCAGATTAAAAACAAAGTCACCTCATTTCATTTCATTTTCAAAATGTTTACAAACACAACAGTTTTTGAGTCTTTGTGCCAATTAAAAATACTTTTTACAATTTTAATAAGTAAAGGTAACTATAAGCCATCGATATGTAGATTGATTGCACTAAAATCAATGTGGCACCTTCAATAAATAGTTGAGGGAAACATGTTAGGAAACAGTATCACTTTACAGTTCTATTTAGTGCCACTAACGCTGGCAGAGGTTGAATATGGAGCAGTTTCACAGAAACAGTTGAAAGTCCACAATAACTTTATTACTTTATTATCTGTGTAACATTTCTTGAAACTTCATTTGCAAAATAGAGCAAAAACTAACAAAATTGAGTCTAAATGTCACCTAATATTACGTTTTTGTTCACGGGACAAAATAAAACTATAAACATTTAAAATTGTGCTGATATTCTGAAGATTTTTTAAACAAAATCCTGTTACAGGCATCAAAAACAATAAATAATATGGGAAAATGTATTGCCTCTTTTTTTTTTTATTTGAAGATAAACATTCTGCCCAAAGCTCCTGTTAGTGGACTATATGCACAGCTAGTGTTTTTCAGCCAATGATGAACTTCCAGTAAAAGCTTTATATGACTATTTTCAGTTCAATACAGTTCCTTTTACAGCAACGATGTTGTGATGTAATTAAAATATAATCGACTTAAGCATCCATTTGGTTGTTGTTAAAGCATAAAAAGAGGCCAAAGACCGTTTAAATGCAGGCGTCGTCATTAGTAGCAGGCTAGCGCATAAACTCCATTGAAAATACTGGGGTAAAATTACCTTCCATATTTTAAAGACATGGAGTGGAAAAATCTAATTTAATGCAGTGTTTCTTGTTTGGTCTGATACCCACTTTATATCGCATCTCAATCAGGCAGTGAAGAGCACTGTTTTTTTTTAAGACATCACATCTTAAACACGACGATTTTGTATGGGATGACAATTCACAGAAAGCCCTAGGGCTAGCTGACTGAAATGAAAAGTCTGTGTGCATATACCCCATTTTAGACCCTTGTATGTGTATGGTGTGATGGTGGGGCCGGGCTCTTTTGTGAGAGTGTTGTGAAGTTGGTTTCAAGTAAAATTAATGAAATATAGCAAAGGCTGCTACTGCCGAACAACTGTTCTTGTGGATTTTGTTTTCTAAAACTAAAGTCATGATAAGGCATGAGACAATAAACATTTTCAAGATATACCACTAGGGTTGTGCGATTAATTAAAGTTGAATTACAATCGCGATTTTAAATGTTGCAGTTAGCTAAATATATAGGCTGCGATATGAAATATGTATTATTTAATTACTCCCGCCCAGAGAAAATGCGTGTGAAACATATGTGTGACAATCTTACTAGCCAATTGAGTGAGGACACATTTGTTCTGCACTCACAATAAAAAACAAACAAACAGGAAAGCACGGACGAGTGGGATTCTGTGGTAATCTGTAAGAGCTGTTGCCACATCACAAGAAAATACAACAACCAGCACCTAAAAAAGCACCACAGTCAGCAATCTCAGGAGTCTTGCAAAAGTCAACTGATAGTTTTGCCAATGACACTCAATCTAGAAAACGTTGGAGTAAGTTAATATATTTTCAGTTTCTTTTTTTAACTAACACTCACTGCAGTAAGAAGCTACCATACAGATTATTGAGCTGAATCTTGACTATAAAATTTAAATCGCAATCGCAATATCTGTCAGGAAAATTGCAATGAGATATTTTTCCCATACCGCACAGCCCTATATACCACAGTAAAATTTTCTGCAATATAGTTCCTAAGGTATGTGTAAGATTTTACAGTATTTTACAGTAAAAGATATCCAAAGATGCCATTTATAACTGTAATGAAATCTGTAACATAGCCTGACATGTTTACTGTTCCAAACTACTTTAAATGTTTCTCAAAATAAAATATATTAAAGGGGAAAAGAGTTTTTGTTTTTATCCAGACATTTAAAAAGAATAAATTTTAGAGCAGTAATCACAATACCATAAAACCGTGACATTTTTATCCAAGTTATCATACCGTCAGAATCATATACCGGCCCATGCCAAGTCATGATAGTACACATACATCACAGAGACATCTGTCTGTTGTCTGTTTACATCTGAAAGATTTTTTGGAGTTAATAATTGCTCTTCTGCAATACTTCTAGGAAACTTCCCCTGTCAGAAGTAAAACAGACATTTAGAATAGATTTTTTTAAAGATGTTAATGATTTGGACTGTTAGTAAATCACCTTTTATCAGATAATAAGTTAATAAGACTTTTATCAAGACTTTTCAAGGTTAAACAACCTTTTAAAACCGATTTTGCAGACATATGTGTGCCCATTCAGGAGATGTTTATGCACTTTTGAGTTTTATCTAGAAGAAACAGAATTGTTGTCTGAAGCGCTTTACTAAAGTTTGATCAAAAGTAATTGCAAGTCTATAGACTACATCCCACACATACATACATTCATATTTGTGTGATATCAACAAAGTGGCGCCTATGAGGGCAAAACATCATTCAGACTGATAAGTCTGGAATTCTGCAGCTCATTTGAGTGTAAATATAATCAGGCCCGTAGCCTGGGGGGTGGTTCGAAAGACCCACCCATCATTGAAAAAAGGTTCAGAATTTGTCCCATACATGAGCTCATTTGTCCCATTTTGACTGCTATACCATATTGAATTGTAAAAATAACCCATCAAAAAAGGCTTTAAGACAAAGTGGAATCCTGTGTTGGCTGTAGGGTACAGAATTTCACACAACGTTACTTTCCATTCTGAAGTTACATCGTGCCAAATTCAGGTTCCCAAGTTACGACTGAGGAAAGTTGAATGCGATGGCCAGTTTGTTATTTGCCTAATAAAAGACAATGTTACATTTTTTATTTAAATTTAAGAACTTTAACAGATTTCTATTTATTCTAATGATATATGATGTAATACATTTGTATTTTAAAAATAAGTACTGTATTTTTTTGTAAATATTATTGTATTATTTCTTTATTCTAAATCTTTAGGAAATGTTTTGGTACATCAAATAGTGTGGTTATGATGACAAGCTAATGCAGCAAAAACAAGTGCTTAAAAAGCAATATTGAAACCTTATAATTAAATAGAAAAGCAGGTGAATAAGTGAAAAATCTTCCACTTTTTAAGAAAAAAGAAACACCCCTTTCACGAGGCTGGCTACGGGCCTGATAATTTTTCTGACATTTATAAAAAGGTGACTGATAATCTGGTAAGTAACTTATTAACCTGAAAATTTGTGTTAATTATAATCAAATTACTGACTGAATCATAAGCCAAGTGTATGTGTCAGAAAACAGGAGCACAGACCCAGCAACACACTTCCTCATCGCCAGGAATCAATCACGAGATTAAAACAATAACACAAAACGATCCCAGCGACATTTGCTTCACCTCATCCCGGGTGTTACGGCAAGCAAACGAGAAAATTAAGTGCATGAATCAAGGACACAGCAGTCCTGAAATCGCACGCAACTCTGACTCACTGGCTGCGTTTCAAAACAGATCGGGTTACATACAAACGACAGCAATTTGCGCATTAAAGGCGCACTAAACGGCAGCTTTCTTGGATTTAAGACACAGTCCTGATGCATCATCATCTGAGGGGTGACCTCATTCAGGACAGAGCCCACCAGATGTCCGCATTAAGACCACACTAACGTACGGCATAAATTAAGTAGGGCACATAAACGTGTGTGGTTCTATATCAGAATAATCAGTTCTCAAGAAAAAGATAGCAATCTGTTTTTAAAGAAGACAACTTTGCAGTGCACTATATTCGTCTTAAGTGGCTAGCAACACTTTTTAACGCGAGCATCACGTTGCCCGTGAGCGACGCTCGTGCCAGCATGCTTTCGTGCACGCGAAGTGGCATTTGCAAGTTTTACATGCTCATAATGCAAAATAGCAATCGTTAAAACACTCTGCAATGTTAAACTCACTTTTAAACTGGCCTGGTTGCGACTAGAACTCCCTCTTGCATAACAAACCGCGGACTTTGATCTTATTAGCAAGTTTGCTAACGCAGTGCGGGCCCGTAAGAATGAATGGGACACACCGTTCCGCCATCGAAACAACAGAGAAATATTTACCAAACAGATCCGTATGCACCGGAGCCCACGGGAGACAAGCTCTGATACTGCACGGGGACCTCCCAAATCGTCTTGTTGACCTCCTGTCGATAGAAAGTGGGTCTTTCTTTCTGCGACATGCCTGCAGAACGATCGCCCGAGGCGAGTTGAGAGACTTCTGCTTTCCCTGGCTCGCCCGCCCGTGCTTCTTCGAGGCGGTGAAGTTGTCTTGCAAACGCTCAAAAACGGATAGCGAACCAGCGAAAGAGTCGACGGTGCGCGCTGACGCTCGAGCACGAGTCCCCCGCGGGCGCTTATTTCATGCCCGCAGCTCCTGGTCTGCTTGGAATGCGAGTGCTCGGAAGTTGCTCGATTCCGGGTGGCGTTGATTTCGAGCACTATCCCGTCTGCGTTTCTCCCTCCCTGCCTGCTGCTACTGCTGCTGCAAATAAAAGTCACACAGTAAAACACGAGCGGAGTTTCCAAGCGCGCCCCCTGTAACACATTCACACGCACACATGAGGATTTTAACGGGGCTGCACAGAGGTGATTGATGGAAGTGCTATTAAACGAAGAACGGATGAAACTACACGAATGGAAACGCGCAATATTTGATATTTGTACAACAGTGAATTTGTTGTGCGGTTTTCACTTTACAATGCACAAATGACATCAAAGAACACGCAGATTTACGTAATAGAGGATGGTGCAACATAGGGGTTTTCAGGGGGCTGCGAGGGAGTGCTAGGGGATTTTTTTTGGAAATGCTTGGACAAAAGACACAATGATAACGTAAATAAATATACAAAAGAAAATAACTAATACATTATTAAATTATGGAAATAAACTTAAACACATTAATACAATGAATTATTATGTTGCAATTATATATAAACTAATTAAATAGGATTTGATTAAATGAATTATCAATTTTGTTGAAATAATACTGAATTAATAAACCATTTAACTAAACAGGATTAATCAAACACTTTATTAAAATAAATGTATAAAACCAAACCTTAGCAATGTTGGGGTATTGCATTACAAGTAATGCAAGTTACATAAAAATATTACTTTTCTAGGTAATGAGTAAAGTAACGTATTACTTTCAAAAATAACTAATAATATTTGAGTTACTTTTTTGAAAATTAGCTTTTTAAAAATAAACTGCTGAATTAAAATTAAAGTAGTCACAAGAATCATGCAGTCAATGAGAGAAAGTGTTCATTATTTTGAACGCATCAAAGAAAAGGAAAAGGGGATTGTCTCAATGGACAGTGATTTTACTAAAGACAAATAAAACAAAAGTAGCTAACACACTGCTTTAAACTTTCAATAATCTGTATATACGACATCTATAGCTCTGCGGTCAGAAAGTTCTTAGATAACATTATACTAAATAAATGTAGGTGTATGTCCTCAATAAAAAGAAGAAAGAAACAAACAAGTTCTGAAAGGGATCAAGCCTCAGCCAGCTAATAAAAAGTAACGTAAAAGTAACTCAAAAGTAAAGAAACACATTACTTACCATAAAAAGTAACTAAGTAACTTTTTTGGGGAGTAATGTGTTTACGTTACTTTTGAGTTACTCAATATTGTAATGCGTTACATTCAAAAGTAACTTTCCCCAATACTGAACCTTAGTATAAAAGACACAAAAGTATACATTGGATTCAATATGAGTTGAATTCTTATTAATAAAACAAATAATGGAATGTAATGAAGTAAATAAGATAAAGTAAATAAAGATGTAAATAAATATTACAGTAGTCAAAAAAGATATATAATTATGTACCTTCACAACAAAAAACTTTATTTGGAACTTTCAAGTTCAGTTTACAAGAACAAAAAAAAAAAGAAAAGGAAGCATGATCTACATATATGAACGATTAAAAAAAACAAACCATATGCGCTTACAACTGTTTAGTAGAACAGTACCAAAATTAAAAAGACACATATTTTGTGTTGTCCAGTTTTAAAAATGACATATTTGATGATAATACTGTATGAACAGTCATGTGCTCTTGAGAGCTGGAAGGACACAGGGGTCAGAGGTCATATTTGCCATGGTCACCTGGGTTATAAATGTCAGGCTGGGACTCGCCACTGTAGACCTGTGAAGGAAACATGGTTTGACTTTAATTTTAAATAAAAGAAAATCTTTAAAAATAGCAGTATAATTATTCTTAATTGTCCTTACCCTGCATCACTGCTAACCTGGATCTTCTCAGAGAAAGATGCTGATAGAGCTGGAGGATGCGCTGCTTTCCTACCAGGAGTCAAGAACAAAAATATATTTATACATTTTTAAATTGAGGATAATACATATATTACATATACATACATATTGTTTTTTCTGTCACTAACAAGCCCTTGACAATTTTTACAGTATGCTCAAATAATCCATGAGCATTTAGGATCCTTAACCACCGCAAAAGCAATTGCAAAAAAAATACAGGCTAATAAAATTGAAATCTAAAATATGGTTGCAATTTCATTCAATGACCGCATGGTGGTGCTAAAAACAACCTTTAAAACAGCAAGCAATGTTAAAGGTACACACTGTATTGTATATATATATATATATATATATATATATATATATATATATATATATATATATATATATATATATATATATATATATATATATATATATATATACAGGCAGTGCAGAATTATTAGGCAAATGAGTATTTTGACCACATCATCCTCTTTATGCATGTTGTCTTCAAGCTGTATAGGCTCGAAAGCCTACTACCAATTAAGCATATTAGGTGATGTGCATCTCTGTAATGAGAAGGGGTGTGGTCTATTGACATCAACACCCTATATCAGGTGTGCAGAATTATTAGGCAACTTCCTTTCCTTTGGCAAAATGGGTCCAAAGAAGGACTTGACAGGCTCCGAAAAGTCAAAAATAGTGAGATATCTTGCAGAGGGATGCAGCGCTCTTAAAATTGCCAAGCTTCTGTAGCGTGATCATCGAACAATCAAACGTTTCATTCAAAATAGTCAACAGGGTCGCAAGAAGCGTGTGGAAAAACCAAGGCACAAAATAATCTGAGAACTGAACCATGAACTGAGAAAAGTCAATATGCCATATTACAGAGCTGCAGTGCCCAAAAGCACAAGGTGTGCAATACTCAGACATGGCCAAGGTAAGAAAGGCTGAAAAACGACCACCACTGAACAAGACACACAAGCTGAAATGTCAAGACTGGGCCAAGAAATATCTCAAGACTGATTTTTCTAAGGTTTTATGGACTGATGAAATGAGAATGAGTCTTGATGGGCCCGTGGCTGGATCGGTAAAGGGCAGAGAGCTCCAGTCCGACTTAGATGCCAGCAAGGTGGAGGTGGAGTACTGGTTTGGACTGGTATCATCAAAGATGAGCTTGTGGGGCCTTTTCGGGTTGAGGATGGAGTCAAGCTCAACTCCCAGTCCTACTGCCAGTTTCTGGAAGACACCTTCAAGCAGTGGTACAGGAAGAAGTCTGCATCCTTCAAGAAAAACATGATTTTCATGCAGGACAATGCTCCATCAAATACGTCCAAGTACTACACAGCATGGCTGGCAAGAAAGGGTCTAAAAGAAGAAAAACTAATGACATGGCCTCCTTGTTCACCTGATCTGAACCCCATAGAGAACCTGTGGTCCATCATCAAATGTGAGATTTACAAGGAGGGAAAACAGTACACCTCTCTGAACAGTGTCTGGGAGGCTGTGGTTGCTGCTGCACGCAATGTTGATGGTGAACAGATCAAAACACTGACAGAATCCATGGATGGGAAGCTTTTGAGTGTCCTTGCAAAGAAAGGTGGCTATATTGGTCACTGGTTTGTTTTTGTTTTGTTTTTGAATGTCAGAAATGTATATTTGTGAATGTTGAGGTGTTATATTGGTTTCACTGATGAAAATAAATAATTGAAATGGGTATATATTTGTTTTTGTTAAGTTGCCTAATAATTATGCACAGTAATAGTCACCTGCACACACAGATATCCTCCTAAAATAGCTAAAACTAAAAACAAACTAAAAACTACTTCCAAAAATATTCAGCTTTGATATTAATGAGTTTTTTGGGTTCATTGAGAACATGGTTGTTGTTCAATAATAAAATTAATCCTCAAAAATACAACTTGCCTAATAATTCTGCACTCCCTGTATATATATGTGTATATATATATATATATATATATATATATATATATATATATATATATATATATATATATATATATATATATATATATATATATATATATATATATATATATATATATATATATGTATGTATATGTATGTATGTATATATATATATATATATATATATATATATATATATATATATATATATATATATATATATATATATATATATATATATACACACACTCACCAGCCACATTATTAGGTACACCTGACTAGTACCGTGTTGGAGCCCCTTTTGCCTTTAGAACTGCTTTAATACTTCGTGGCATAGATTCAACAAGGTACTAGAAATATTCCTCATAGATGTTGGTCCAAATTGACATGATAGCATCACGCAGCGGCTGCAGATTTACCAGCTGCACATTCATGATGCGAATCTCCTGTTCCACCACATCCCAAATGTGCTCTGTTGGATTACGATCTGGTGACTGTGGAGGCCATTTGAGTACAGTGAACTCATTGTCATGTTCAAAAAACCAGTCTGAGATGATTCACGCTTTATGACATGGGGGACATAAAGGGATGGACATGGTCAGGAACAATAATCAGGTAGGCTGTGGCGTTCCCAAGATGCTGAATTGGTACTAATGGGCCCAAAGTGTGCCAAGAAAATTTTCCCCACACCATTACACCACCACCACCAGCCTGAACCATTGATACAAGGCTGGATGGATCCATGCTTTCATGTTGTTGATGCCAAATTCTGACCCTACCATCCGAACATCACAGCAGAAATCGAGACTCAACAGACCAGGCAACGTTTTTTTTAATCTTCTATTGTCCAATTTTAGTGAGCCTGTGCAAACTGTAGCCTCAGTTTTCTGTTCTTAGCTGACAGGAGTGGCACCTGATGTGGTAAACTGCTGCTGTATCTCAAGGTTGGACGTTCTGTGTGTTCAGAGATGCTCTGCATACCTCGGTTGTAACGAGTGGTTATTTGAGTTACTGTTGCCTTTCTATCAGCTCGAACCAGTCTGGCCATTCTCCTCTGACTTCTGGCATCAACAAGGCATTTGTGCCCACAGAACTGTCGCTCACTGGATATTTTCTCTTTTTTGGACCATTCTCTGTAAACCCTAGAGATGGTTGAGCGTGAAAATCCCAGTAGATCAGCAGTTTCTGAAATACTCAGACCAGCCCGTTTGGCACTAACAACCATGCCAAGTTCAAAGTCACTTAAATCACCTTTCTTCCCCATTCTGATGCTTGGTTTGAACTGCAGCAGATCATCTTGACCATGTCTACATGCCTAAATGCATTGAGTTGCTGCCATGTGATTGGCTGATTTGAAATTTGCATTAACGAGCAGTTGGACAGGTGTACCTAATAAAGTGGCCGGTGAGTGTATATATAAATACACTGTATATATTTTCAAACTGTCACTTCAAGCTAATGTTTTCTAAAGAGTTAATAGTAAATGTTTTAGTATCGCAAAGTAATTATTGTAGTTTTTATTAATTCTAATTTTAAAATGTTAATATTTCTGTTTTCATTTAAAATTTTGTTAATTTTTTTGTGAGTTGTTTTTATTATTAATATGTGTAGCATTTTGTATTTTTTAGTTTATATTAAGTCATTTTAGCTTAAAGGTAGGTAAATAAAATAAATAAATAAATAAATATTAGTATATAGTAGGCCTATTAGTATTATTTTCGTAATATTAATACAATATAAAACTAATATAAAACAACCTACTAAACAATGATTTTGCTATTTCATTTAAATTTGAGTTTAATGATCAGAAGCTTTCTCAAAATTATGCCTATCATATATACATTATATGTACAATTATATGGATGTCGCTCTGAATGTTTATTTTCTATAGTGCATATAAAAATTGCCTTTAGACTGGAAATAAAGCACTATCTTGCTTTATCATAGCATATCATAATTTATATATTTCAAAACGAATGTACCTTGTTTTATGGCCATTTAATTTAGCAAAGAGCAGATGTACCAGTCTCTCCTTCTGCTCCCAAGTTAGATCAGAAATATCCACATTGGAGCTCTTCAAGTTGTTCCTAAAAGAACACAACAAGAATACACAATTATAATCCTCTTGATTACAATAAGCTGCACCTGAAGAATGAAATCTCAAACCATTTGTCAGCTTCTTCCAGATCAGTCTGAACGTCATTAGTGCTGTTTGGGGCATTAGAAAAGGTCCGTATGCGAGGAAACTCCAGACGGCCGGCATGAGCCTCGTTCATTCGCCAGCGATAGGACTTCTGAGCTTCCTGTCTACACACAAATACATCAAACACATACTAATGTAAAGCTTCAAAAGAGAATTCAACAGTTTCTAAAGGACAGGTTAACACCAATGTTTCAATCCAAATAAATGCTTAATCGAAATGATAAGATGCACATAAATTTGGAAAATGCACATTAAAAAAAATGTATGCACATACAAATGAGTAAGATAAACTTTGTATTCCACAAGAAAAGGTGTTGGTAAACTATGATGGAATCACATTTACTGAATAAATTCCAGCATGCGTATCAAAAATGTTTTAATAGATCATGTGAAAACAAAAATGGGTGCAGTGGGAGAGCTTTTCACATCTGAAATCATTTGAAACATCTGAAATGTTGCTTTGGTCATCCTAAAATCCTTTAGCCAATTTTGTTCTCTTTGCCTCATTAGATGGAAAAGGTGCTTCATTTGCAAATGTTTCATGCAATATTCCGGTTTAATTCATTTTTCATTTTTGGATTGTAACATAGCAAATGTTTCATGCTCAGAATATTTCCGAACATCCGTACTAAATTTGCTTGTTAACCCATTAGCTTTACAGCTGAGGTGGTTACAGCTAGCATCATTTCTGACTGTATTTACAGAGACCAGGACTATAGCTGTGTTTCCATCCACCTATTTTTATGCACATTTTGGAGATGCCCATAAAAAAACGATTGATGGAAACTGCAAGATGCGCATGAATCTTAAAAATGCGCATAAAAAATATAAGCGCATAACGTAGTAAAATAAACTTTTTAATTGGATAAGAAAAAAAAAATCGCATAAGGCTGAGCACATTGTAAACGTCTGAAA
This sequence comes from Danio kyathit, assembly GCA_903798195.1. NCBI lineage: Eukaryota > Metazoa > Chordata > Actinopteri > Cypriniformes > Danionidae > Danio > Danio kyathit. The sequence continues at coordinate 31,526,205 of LR812526.1, read as the reverse complement.
TGTTGTTTTGGTCATTCTAAAACGCCGTAACTATTTCAGTATTAGTGTTATTATATAATTAAATACCGCTAGAACTGTCAAGAGTGTCTGTGCTCCGCATCTGACGCCTTCAAACGCGTGTTTATTGCGTGTGACATTGTCTTTGCAAATAATTTATTAAATAGGGAAAAGAATAATGCAGCTTCTCCCACCTCAATAAATTCCATTATTACATATGATATTTGGCGCCAGTTAATGAGGAAGTGACGATTTTTTTCTCTTCAACTCGTTGGATGGAAACGCTGCTTTATTCGCACGTCTTTTATGCGATATTTCAGTTTTGCGCAAAAATGTTATTTGCATCTTTGAATGGAAACATAGTTTATGATTAGCTTGTTTTGTTGTTTCTGGATTGTCAGAATAGCACGTGGGGGCTCCACCCACTTCTGGAAAGTAGCAGCTCATTTGCATTTAAAGGTCACACACTTTTAAAAATGTGTGTTTTTGCTCACAGCCAAATAGGGGAAACATTTGACTATCTGTGGGGTCATTTAAACTGAAATGTCGCACAGACAATATCGGGATACCACAGATTTAAAAAGGAGCATAATATGTAATAACTAAAACATACAGTTGAAGTCAGAATTATTAGCCCCCCTATATATTTTTCCCCCGATTTCTGTTTAATGGAAAGAAGATTTTTTTCAACACTTTTCTAAGCATAATATTTCTAATAACTAATTTCTTTTATCTTTGCCATGATGACAGTACATAATATTTTACTAGATATTTTTCAAGACACTAGTATTCAGCTTAAAGTGCAATTTAAAGGCTTAACTAGAGAAGTTAGGGTAATTAGGCAAGTCACTGTATAATGATGGTTTGTTCCTGTTGACAATCGCAAAAAAAATATTGCTTAAGGGGATTAATAATATTAACCTTAAAATGATTCTTAAACAATTCAAAACTGCTTTTATTCTAGCCAAAATAAAAAAAATAAAGATTTTCTCCAGAAGAAAAAAGAATTATAGGAAATACTGTGAATAATTCCTTTCTCTGTTAAACATAATTTGGGAAATATTTGAAAAAGAAAAAAATAATTTGACTTCAACTGTATTAAGCAAACCTGTAGTGTTGCTGCTGTGCTTTTATTTCCTTCCTCGCATGATCGAGAGCTTCGTGGAAGAAGAGCTCCAGTTCTCTGCGCTGCTCGATGATGCTTTGCGCTAGTTGTTTCACTCTGCTCAGCTCCTTCTCACGGGCAGCCAGCAGCATTTCCAGCTCCTCAAGATCTGTGTTGTTGACCCCAGCACTCCGTTCCATCTCTACTCTTTCCTGCTCAAACTCTTTAGACATGATGCCCAGAGCCTGCTCAAGTGTGCTCAGTTTAGCTGTTAGTTCAGAGATCTCACTGTGTTGAGACTGAAGATGGGAATCGCCCTCCTTTTTCATCAGTTCGTTTGTCTCCTGCAATAAATCAGTTGGAGATTCAATGTACATCACTGCACAGATGGAATGAATTAGTAAACTATAGTAAACATGAGCACATCTCTGCAAGTCAGACCAGTTCAAAATGTACTTTGATTTGTCATTATATAAGCTCCCAGAAGATTTTTTCGAATGATCAATTTTCTTTTCCTTACCACAATAAGAGAAATGTAAAAAAAAAATACAAAGATTCATTTTTTTGTCTGATTTATGGATTAACAGAAAAGTTTACAAAATCTCTTCTTTCCCTTTAAATTCTGTCATCATTTACTCATGATTTAAATGGTTTAAACCTTTATGAGTTTTTTTTTTCATCTGTTGAACACAAAAGAAGATATTTTGAAAAATGTAAACCTGTAACCATTGACTTCTATAGTATTTGTGTTTCTTACTGTGTAAGTTGATGGTTACAGGTTTTCAGCTATCTTCAAAATATCTTTTTTGTTCAACAGAATGAAGGTTGGAGCAAAGTCCTTACCCAAGATGGAGGAGTTCAAGTATCTTAGGGTTTTGTTTATGAGTGAGGGAAGGATGGAACGTGAGATCGACAGGCGGATCGGTGCAGCGGCAGTAGTAACGTGGTCGATGTATCGGTCCGTTGTGGTAAAGAAGGAGCTAAACCAAAAGGCAAAGCTCTCGATTTACTGGTCAATCTATATTCCTATTCGCACCTATGGTCATGAGCTTTGGGTCAGGACAAGAGCTTAGATACAAGTGGCCCAAATGAGTTTCCTTCGCAGAGTGGCTTATTATAGATAAGGTGAGGAGCTCTGTCACCCGGGAGGAGCTTAGAGTAGAGCCGCTGCTCCTCCACATCGAGAGGATTCAGCTGAGGTGGCTCAGGCATCTGTTTCGGATGCCTCCTGGATGACTACCCAGGGAGGTGTTTCAGGCATGTCCCACTGGGAGGAGGCATTGAGGAAGACCCAGGACACGCTGGAGGCACTACATCTCTCGATTGGTCTGGGAAGGCCTCAGGATCTCCCCAGAGGAGCTGGAGGAAGTGTCTGGGGAGAGGGAAGTCTTGGGTTCTCTCCTAAAACTGCTGCCCCCACGACCCGGCGCAGGAAAAGCGGATGAAAATGAATGAATGAAAGAATGGGAATAAAGAAACTCATTAGTTCAAACTCATAAATGAGAGTTTGGAACCACTTGAGTTTGAATAAATAGTGAGTAAATGTTCATTTTGTGAGTGAACTATCCCTTTAACTTTTAACACGAATGAAAAAATATCCAATCAAACTTGATTCCAATTTTTATATTTCTGTAAAGGAAATCTAGACAATTTCCTTCATTTTATTCTGAAAATGTCTCATTTACATATAGAAACATTTCAGGTCTTAATGACATTATTGTCTTGATGTACTGTGGTAACTTAATTACCAGTGGTGCCTTGCCTTAAAGGGATAGTTTACCCAAAAGCAAAAAAAAAAAAATTCATTATTTACTCACCCTCACGGGTTTCGAACTTTGACAAAGTTTTTTTTCTTGTTACATACAGGAGAAGATATTTTGAATAGTGTTTGATGTCGCAATCCTTTACATCCACAGTAGGTAAAACAAATACTATGGAATTCAATGGCTGCTGGGTTTCAACATTTTTCAAAATATCTAAGAAACTCAAACAGGTTTGTGACAAGTGACAGGTGAGTAACGAATTAAAATGTATATTTTTTGTGTGAACTATCCCTTTAATACTCCTGGCATTCTATTAGTTTAGCACCTTGAAGAGAGCAAGGGAAGAATTCTTCTCTGTCAAGGCTACATTAATCCTCTTCAGTTGCTCTGCCTCTTTCACATGATAATTCAAGCCTTCATTCAGTCGTATGTTCTCCGTGATCACAGTTTGTGATGCTTCACCCAGCTGGCTGTGGGAATCAAAACAGAAGATTTGTCTTATATACACCAGTAAACACAAATCCCGCTCTGGGGTTTCCTATATGAACAATTAGTTTGGTAATGGAATAAGGAATAGCAGCTCACTTGACAGCTTCATAATGTGCCTGCTCTGCAAGCTGAGAGATTTTCTGCTCTGCTTCTTTCTCAAGGCGAATCTGTATGTAAGAAAACATTCTTGAAAAATCTTTTCTTATACATTAAAAAATACTATAGTAATTTATACTAAATACTAGTCACACTACACAATAATGTTCCATTTGTTAAGTAAGAGCTAATGAAGGCTCAAAAAGTAAAACCTAATCAACAGTTGTATAAGACTGAAGGGCTTTATTCTGCAAAAAACAAACACCTATGGATATTATTCAACATATTGCACAGCTACTTGCCACAAAACAAAACTATTAGACAAAATGTAATACAGTTACTAAATTTAAACAGTAATCAGTTATTAACTCTTCAATTAAAAGTAACATTGACAGAAACAAAACAGTTACAGCAGCCTACACTAACCTATTGATTAGCCTATTCAGTCAAAAGATGACACCAAAAAACAGCGGCGTGAACTTTAAGCATATAAATATGGATACGAATGATTTACTGATGGTCAAGATGATTTGAAGGACCTGGACGAGCGGCTGTTATCTGGCAAGAACATATTTGGAATGTCATGATTGACCAGTCAATATCAAGTATTCCAGAGAGCCATGTAATAATGTTTGTTAGTGTATTAGCAAACAACAAACAATACTTTAAATACAGTATTTATTCATCTTTGTTAATGTAACTGTATATATTACAATATTTAAAACTCTGTTATAGAATGCTAAAACTGTAGTATTAACTATGAACTGATGAACTAATAAATACTGTACACTGTAAAAAATGCAGGGTTCCACACAATTCATTCATGTTGTCCCAACACAAATTGATTAAGTTAACTTAACACTTTTAACAAATTTATGTGGATTGCACATAAAAAATTAAGTTGTCCCAATGAAATCTCAAAAATTGTGTTGTTTCAGCTCATTTTAATTAGGTAGTTTGAACGAGCAAAAAAAAATTTTTTTGGAGTGTATAATATTTTAGTTTGTACTGCAGTAAGCTGTGTATATTTTAATACAATATACCCTGTTGTAGAAAACTTAGCACAGTATTGGGTAATCTGATTAAATTACTATAGCTCTTGTATTACAAACAAAACACTGACAAACACTACAGCAAGGGTGTAGAATTGGCATGGACAGGGTGGATGTGTCCCCACCAATATCCACCAATTACTGAAATGTCCCCATCAATAATTGAATAGCCTTCAAAATAAAATAACGCTCTGTCAACCCTTAGTAACCTAGATGTGCTCAAAGGGTTAAATCCATAGACATATATAATAGATAATAGGGGTAAAACGGTTAAATTGCATCACATGCCTCTTTAAATTTCTGTACATTCATGCCTCCTCAAAGCCAGATGGCAGTAAAATCATGTAAATTGACTTTTGCAGCATAAGATGTGCATCATTAATTGTTATGTGTATTATTAAGTGTTTAAAACCTTTATTCGTAATTTTAAAAGCACAAAACTTTTTGCTGTTCAATGCATGCGCCGGATGTACGTCAAGAGCAAATCTATGCCTTTGCACTACAGTATTTACTTTAAATTTACCACACTAAAATAAAAACTATTTATTGGAATTTATGATTATTTTAATAATCACGGAAACCTTCTATTGCAGAAAACTTCTGTTATATTGAAAATATGGTTCTTCGAAGTTGTATGATTTAAACAACACTCTTTTGGAATAGTGTATGGTGTGTACGTATCTAAAAGTTCATAACAAAAATGTTTTAAATCTAATAGTAAGTGCTATTATTTCTGACATATCTGCGCATTATCTATACTCTCTTGTTTATAGATTTATAAATATTAATCTTCACATTTATGCTTTCTCACCCTTGCCATGTAGAACTTGTATTCAGTTCTCGCCAAACTCTCTTGATGTGCGCGGCCATCAATATACATTTTTTCTCTTATCTAGAAGCACAAAAAAGAAAACATCATACATTATATTAATGGAATTATTCATTATTTTTATTGCTTTATATGACAATAACTGTGCTATGCATTACACTGATCAGGTCTTCTTCCAGACTGGCTTTTATTTTGCGATAATGTTTTATGGTTTTAAGCTCGCCCTGCATTCTCTGGAAGTCACTTGACCTCTGCCTAAACACCTCTTCTAAAGCATCAATCTTCTGCATGTATTCAGCCACCTGCAACAGCCAGTCAATAAAAATGAACAAGAGGTGAATTTCAGGTCTTAAATGATAACCACTTCAAGAAAATATAGCAGGGAAAATAAGTATTGAACACATCATGTTGTTTCCTGGGAATTTCTAAAGGAGCTGTTGACATGGAATTTAACCAGATTTTGGTAAAAAGTCGAACAATACAAACATAAAAATGTAACAAAATCAAAAAAAAAATCTGAAAAATGAATTGTGTGTAACAACAATGAAATGACACAAGGAGAAAGTACTGAACTACTGAAATTGGTGCTGGCAGCTTAAAAACGCCTCTAATACAGAGAATAAAGCTTCAATTCAGGTGATTGGCTGGGCCATTCTTGATTTTCTTTCTCTGAAAGCATTTTCCTTGGCTGTGTTTTGGATCATTGTTTTGCTGAAATGTCCACTCTGGTTTCATCTGCTTCATCCTGAGAATGATGTTGGATTGAAGCAGCGAATATTAATTTACACTAGGACAGAGGGTTGCTGATCAACTACTGAGAGATTTCAGCTGCTCTTTCTTCATGTGTTCAAAACATTTCCCTGCGTCATTTCATTTTATTATGCACAACTTAATTTGTAAACTAATTAGATTTGTTTTTTTTTTTGCATAAATAGATTTCTTTGTTTGTTTCCAACACCTGGGAAAAATTTCTAGTCAACGGCACCTTTAGAAATATATGTTTTCTGAGAATAATGGTGACATGTTCATTACTTATTTTCCCCGCTCTAAGATTTTATCTCTTACCAACAAATCCTTCTCTTGTGAAGATTTGGCTTTTTCTTTTTTCAGTTCCTCATCTAACGCAGCAATCTTGTGAAAGGCAAAAAGTGGGACATAAAATTGTGGGATTAAATTGTACATTAGTTCTTCGCAGCATTTTAAATGAGCTTTTTAAGCATCACATACATTTTTGAGAACTGTCAAACATAAGATGACATTAAATACAAATAAATTCCAAAAAATAAATGCTAACGTTAAACTTGAAATCCAGCATAACTCTCAAAATCATTAAAATCTTACTTATTACTACTCATTATAGGTATAGGTTTAAGTCCCATGTTAAAATTATTTTATTCTATAAAGTTCTGATAACATTTCTTCAAATTTTACAATTATCATTTTGGTAACACTTTAAGTGCCAATTTCCACTATTAACTACTGGCTTTGTACTACCTGTCAATTACTTTATAAGAATTAATAAACAGTCAATATCCTATAAGATTTTGACTGTTTGTTAGTAACTAATAAAGTATGATCTTATTCTACATCCCCTACGTTACATAACTACTACCTAACTATTAATAAGCAGCAAATTAGTATTTTATTAAACTAAAAGTTGTAGTAATTTTTTTAAATAGCGAAAATTGTACCTTAGAAAAAACCACATGTTTTATTTTAGCAATCATACGGTAACGTTAAATTACCAGGAAATGAATTCAGTGAGTGGATTAACTTGTGCACCTGTGTCTTAGCTTTCTAAATGAGATGTGACATAAGAATGCAGACTAACCGTAGCCGTCTTTTCACAGTCTGTCCTTTTTAGAAAAGCAATAATATCTTTGGTGTCTTTCTCGGCTCTGTACTGCTGGTTCTCGAGCTCCTCGTTGGCTTTAGCGAGAGCTCGAGCAGCCTCCCGGTACTCAAGACGCGAAATGTCCGTGACGGTAAACTTCGCCTCCCATAAAGAAGCGTTTGATTTGAACTTTTCGATCTCGGACTCTCTGTCGGCTTTAGAGTCATGTTTGCCGTCTTTCTTGCCTTTTCTGTAGAGAAGTGTAAATAGAAAGAATTAGCAAGTGTGTCATGTCATTAGCTGACTAATATAAGTTAATTAAAGGGAAACCACATCGTTCATCCTTACCCTTTTCCCTTTCCTTTCCCCTTGCCCTTTCCTTTCTTTTTCGGCATCTTGTGCCTCCCCAGACCATTAGATGAATTTGGATCTTCACAGGCTCTTTGTTTATATTTGGTTACCATAGAAACGGTCGGCGCAACATTAGACGACGTCCAAATGGTAGGCTAGACTGGTTTATAGTTATGTTGATAGTTTAATTGTGTAGTTTACAGTTGACTATTTAATATTTGGACACAGAAACGTTTTTGATATCACGTGTATTATTTAAGAACATCACAAACAAGAAATAAGATAAGAAACAAATAAATTATTAAAAGGAAAGAAAAAATTCACACAACATAAACGCTACAAAACGAAAGCTTTAAGGTTTGTAACTGTTAACTATCAAAATTGGACAGAAATGAAGTGAAAAGAAATGTAATGTTATGTAAAGAGACCACTTGAAAATGGGCAGTTCCTCTGGATTTACTATTCCCAATGCATTCATTCATTTATTCATTCATCACTTTTTTGGGGCTTAGTCCCTTTAATAATCAGGGGTCGCCACAGCGGAATGAACTGCCAATTTATAAGTATATGGACATATTCAACATGTTTTATGCAGCGGATGCCCTTCCGGCTGCAACCCAACCCTGGGAAACACCCATTCATTCTTGCATTCGCATACAATAACTAAATAAAAATAAATGTAAAAAGCATAACAAACACGTGTTTACTACTTTATAAATGCCAATGTTTTTACTTAAGAAAAGTTATAAAATAAATTTTAAGTTCAACAAATTTAACATTTTGTATTCTGCCCAATTATTACTGAGGAAAATCTGGTTTTGCTCAAACTCATATTAAATCCATTAATCAAGGAAAACTGAGAATTTCAGAGAAATTGAAAAAGTGGTCTAATGACAATTGCAATGTAGATTTTCCAACTGTATTTGTAAAAAAAAGTTTGTATCGCATTTGAAAACGGTCGGCGCAAGACAAACAACGTTTAATAGGGTAGACATTTGGTTTTTGGTTGATAGTTATGTCGATAGTTAGATCAATAGTTTAGTTGAGTAGTTTAGAGTTGATTATTTAATAAATAATGGACACAGAAACGTTTTTGATGTCACGTGTATTATTTAAGAACATCAAACAAGATATAAGATATACATACAATAAGACATAAAATACAAATAAAATATCAAAACGAAAGAAAAATTTCACAACACAAATGCTACAAAATAAGTTTCTCTGGATTTACTATAGGCCTAATGCATAAATAATTAAATGACAATACATTTAAAAAGCATAACAAACAAATGTTATAAAATCAATTTTTGGGTTCTAAGATAACATTTTTTACTCTGACCAATTCTGATTTTCTGGGGGTGGGGGGTTTGGAATCGAGGTTTGCTCAAACTCATATTACATCCATTAATCAAGGAAAACTGAAAATTTCAGAATAACTTAAAAAGTGGTCTAATGACAATTGTAATGTAGATTTTCCAACTGCATTTGTCTAAAAAGTTTGTATAACATTTTTTATAAGCCATTACAATCAACAAAAAGTTGACAATGCTGAAGAGAAGGCTCACATCATAAAGTATTTTAAAATTTTCTTCATTTGCCAGTCTTGTTTTTAGTCTGTATGTCGACTGGATTGACAAATCCAAAGGAGAAAAATCACAGGTTTATTGGTGAACTTGAATAAGGCGGACTTGTTTTTGAATCATCCTCTTCACTCAGTCTCTTTGGTGAAAAAAAAGTTATAATATGTCGAGAATGTCATATGCAAACTTCTACTCGCACTTGTGAGTCTCCATCTCCTTCAAAAGCCTGGGTTAAAAAAAAAAAAACACTTTCCAGATCCTTCACTGTTCCCTGCTGGTGGAATGATCTTCTCAGTCCCATCCATAGGACTGAATGCCTCACAATATTCAGAAGACTGCTGAAAACTAATCTCATCTTTCACATTCCTTTAATAAACCTCAAACTTTAAACCTGAAACTTTGTATTATGAGCACCTAATGCATTTATTTGCTCTTTATGTTGAATTGCTTGTATTCCTGTAAGTCACTTTGGATAAAAGCATCTGCTAAATGAATTACGGCAGGCCAAACATGTGAGAAGTTCTAGCTCATCTCAATCTCCTGTGCAGCGGAGGATTTCAGAGGAACAGAGTCAAAGCCATCAGATGTTCTCTGTAAAACAACAAAATTGTTTCAATACATTGTCTTTCTCTTTTAATGCTATTAAATATTGTCACATTAAGGCAAGACATTTTTCATTTTCATTTTGAAATTCTTGGGCTTTTCATAGTGTTTTTTTTTTCAGTCTAATGTACAGCAAACATGTAAAATAGACTTCACACACATCATTTTGTGTCTGTAGATTTCATTTACAAAACATATTTTAGCTGTTTCCTCAAAATGATTTTTTTTTCTCCTGCTTTGAGCCATAAATCTCCATTTCAGCAGGTTTTTACAGAGAGATATGTTCATAAATGTTTTGCCTGATTCTATACAGGTGATTCTAACAGTATTGAGTCCAGAATAAACCTTATTCATTCTTCTATTTTTCTAAAACAAAAACTTTACAGAAGAAAGTTGCCTGAATCGCTAAATGCCTCCTCATTTGTAAGTCTCTTTGGACAAAAGCATCAGCTAAATGATGAATGACTAAATCTAGGAATATGTTTAAACATAATTTAACTGATTAAATATTTTTATTCTACAAAAAAGTTGTGTTTTTTTTCTGGCTATTTGCAGTATTTTTTTTAAATTATGGAATGATAAAATAGATAGCCGAAATCCCCTCTGTAAAAACAAAAACAAAAATCTGATGTGCAAAAAATGAAATAAGAATGTTAAACCTTACTTTATCCAATGTTTAGACTTTTGTTCTAGAAATGTATGCAAATTAGTGAATGTTTATACATAACTTTCTACAAAACCTGTAATACAAAAATGTATGCAATTCTTTATGTAATCAATAAACTTGGGAAATGTACCAAAAACTATATTTTTAGCTTGTTTACATGCAGTGTCTTGCCTTAAAGCAGGGGTGCACAACCCTGTTCCTGGAGTTCGACCTTCCTCCAGTTTTCAGTTGCAGCCCATATCAAACACACATGCCTGAAATTATCAAGTGCTCCTCAGGTTCTAATTAATCGGTTCAGGTGTGTTTGATCAGGGTAGGAGCTGATATCTGCAGGCAGGTCGATCGCCAGGAACAGGATTGGTCACATGCATTAAAGAGACAAAAATGACAAAATGAAAATTTATTTACCATTTACTCACCCTCAGGTGCCCAAACCTTGCTTTTTCTGTTGAACACAAAAGAGGATATTTTGAAGAATACTGGAAACCGATAGCATTGACATCCATAGTTGAAAGAAAACAAATACTATGGAAGTCAATGGCTACTGATTTCCAAGATTCTTCCAAATAGTTTCTTTTGGAAGTTTGGAACAAGTGGAGGTTGAGTAAATGATTTTAATCAAATGGTTTTCTAATGAATTTTCATTTTTGGGCGAACTATCCTCTAGAAATGTATACAACATCCATGCAGAACATAATGGTCAAGGAGAGGTCAGTCTGGTGTCCTCCTCACCTCTCTGGAAAAGGACTTGATTTTCCTGAAGAAGGGTTTTTTGGAGAGGTAGATGAGGTCGTCCTCTGCATCTTCTCCCTCCATAATGGCACAGCTGTCGGCTGCTGGAAGCTCACACTCTTTATCTCCTGCTGTCATCATGAGCTTGGAGTACTTATACTGAAGCCTAGAGAGAGGACAGGGACACTCTTATACTCTCACACAGCAGACCCTATTAATTAACAGCTTATTTGCAATTATAAAGATAACAGAAGTCATTCATATACATATTTGAAAGTATACATTTGTCTTGGATTCAGTAAGTCAGTGGGTTCATAAAGCTAATGATTTTATGCTTGGATTCATTGCATTATGATTATAAAATTGGACAATCTGTCACTTGAGATGTATTGATAAAATCAGTAATTTAACAATATAGACATTCTTGACCAAAATTCTCAGTCAAAACCTAGAATTACAAAATGGCCTTAAAAATCAAAGTTTGGTATGAAAAAAAATAATAATTTTAAGTTAAAAAAAAAGGCTGGCTTAATTTATTTATTTCAAATATGTTATGTTATGTTTATTTTTAAGTTAATTAATTGATTCATTCTATTATTAAAAAAAAATATGGAAAACTTATATATTGTAATATATTTATTTAATATGCTGAAGGTACTAGTATAGATCTATGAGCAGTGGTGTAAAGAGTACTGAAAAATCATACTCAAGTAAAAGTACCATTACTTGTCTAAAAATGTAGTGCAAGTAGAGTAAAAGTATCTGTTGTAAATATTACTCGAAAAAGTAGCCCTTTTAAAAGTACTCATGAGTAGCGAGTAGTAAGTATCACACTGTAAAAAGCTGATGCATTTACATGTCATTTGTGGATGTGTGTAAATGTGACATTCTGTAGAGCATTTAGTGATTGCACAGCAGGCACACAACATCATAAAACGTTAATATTAGTTTAGATTTAGGTTGTGATGTCAGATGACCAAAAATCAATGTCTAGCCAGCATCTAAGGACAACGTTATTTTGACGTCCAATAACGATATCACATGATGTTGACAATTGGTCCATTTCAGGTTGTGTTAGAAAGTGACCAAAACCCATTGTCATATTGACGTCAAATACTGACATTAATTTGTCAGGAATGCCAACCAAAATCCAACATCTGATAGACGTCATAGTGGTAACGTCCGCACAACGTCAAGCTGTAAATTCATTAGACGTTAATATTTGGTTGATTTTAGGTTGGACGTTGGACATTGACGTCGGCCTGACGTTGAGTTCTGATGTCAACCCGATTTTCATTTCCAAACAAAATGCAACATCCCCACAACGTTGGAGTACAACGTCAATCTAACGTCATGTTGACGTCTTGTGTCCTGCCAATGTTTATGTTAATGTTTAAGGCCATTTCGGTCATTATACAGTACAGTAAACATCTATCATCTTCTCATCCGTGACATGCATCTAAACAGTCTTTGGGTCAATGTGTGAAAAAAGATTTTGGACATCGTCTTGGACACTTTTAATGCTTCCAAACAGTCTGCTGCCTTTATAAATCGCCCATGTCTTGAGGTAGTTCAGTATGATGCGATTTACCTTCTAGTGCGATTTGATTGAACAGAAATCACAGGACTGGTTTTTCTAATCCCCATACACAAGAAAAATAAAGTAGTGGCTGCAGGTTGAGGGAAAGTAGTGGAGTAAAAGTACCAGTACAGCACTAAGAATGTACTTACAAGAAAGTAAAAGTACACATTTACAAAACTACTTATAGTAAATTACTATTCCTGAAAAAAAACTACTCAACTACAGTAATTTGAGTATTTGTAATGTGTTACTTTACAGTGATAGGTTTAATGATTCATTCATTCATTCTGGTAGAAAAAACATTCTGTATTATAAAATTCTCACATTGGCATTATTAGAGTAACAGCTAGGATTTAATGATTTATATTTTAAAATATTGTGTACTTCTAGAATAGTACTTAATTTTTTACATTGAGAAATATTGTGTAAACTATATACACCTTGCAAACATACCTTCTAAAAATTGCTGTTTTTTTCTCAGATATGAGTAAAATATAAACAAACATATAAATTGTAACCCAGCAGATTGTTTTGTCTATATTTGACCCAACTTTGAGTCGAAATACACCAGAATTGTTGTTATTTTACATCACATCTCCCTTCTTCATTAACATTTTTACTAGATCAAATGAAACCAAGGCTATTTTGTCTAACAACTAAAACATTCTGTTATTTGATTTTTCATACAAATATAAATGTGTTTATATCATGTTTGCAAAATTTGATAAACTGCATCAGTTTTGTGTCAGCTCCTGAACTAAATGGCGTCTCACTTGCGTGTCCTTTTCCAGAAGTAGCAGCTGATGGTAATGAGCAACACAGCGGCCACAGTTCCAATGGAGACCCCAAACTTGAGCCAGAAGTCGAGTGTCACGCAGGTACTGATCTTCAGAGGAGGCAGAGACACACCGCCTGTGCACCTCAAAGGCTGCTGCCAGACATATGTCGTCCTCTGACAAACACAGACATATTTCATGTGATTAAGTTTAAGAAAAGACACTGTAGGTGAATAGGGTAAAAACATAAACTAATCAACAGACGTGCCTTCCACAGCTGATTGTATATATTTAGATTTGCGAACTTTTTTGTGTTACGAGATTTCTAAAATGTTTTTTTTAAATATGCGTATGAAGATAAAGGCTTTACAGAGGGTATTTTGGGAATCTCTTTTAATCACTTTTGTAAATAAATATTTACATGTTGAAAAGAATACAAATTAATGACTCATTCAAAAATTTTCCATGAATTTTCCTTAAAGGTGCAGTATGTAAGTTTGACACCCAGTGGTTAAACTAGGTGTTGCACTCCTGGATCAAAACAAACGTGAGCGTGGGTTGCCAGTTTGAATACAAGGAGCGAGTGATTTAAACTGTGTTCTAAATAAAAGCAACGACACGCGATAGAGGGAATATTTTCCATATTAAAAGGAGTTTTTGTCCTAACCAACACCTCGAATTGAATGATTAGAAAAGGCTTCTATTTCTCACAGCTGAACTTGTGAAACCTATGACAGTGATCCCCTCAGGTAAATCTCGTGTGCTTTATTCAGAGCTAAATGCTAACAATATGAGTTTGAATGCCATTTTACATTTAATGATGTTAAAGAGGGTTAACATGTATTAAACAGATTTTAAACCTTACCGTTTCATGAGTGAGTGCATATTCTGTGCTTCTGAAAGGCTGTATTCAAATTTCTGTCGTGTTTCGTCTGGTACAAACAGCCAAATAGCTGATCACTGCCTCTCTCGTCACAGCATGTTGTTAGGACACGCGGTTACAATGTAACCTGCTCACCTAATGTTTACGTTCGTAATATTTATGTAATTTGCTAATTAATAACCTCATGTGGAACTGAATCTTGTCTCCCATACTTTCCTTTTCGGTCACGGACGCACGCTTTCAGAGCCTTTCTGAATGAATGAATGAAATGCGCTGTTTTCCAACAAGGCAACCCGGGGTGCTGAATTATAATTGGCTAAACTGGCATCGTGCATGTGAAAATTACCTAAACAAAGACAGCGTTCCGGCACGGAAAAAACATTTTCAAAGCAGAATATCTGACTTCAGCATTGTTTTTCAGTTAAACAAGTATGTTCACTTGGGATGTTTCTTAAATATCTGCACACATATTATGGTATTTTTATGCTTTAGAAGAGTAAAAAAAACTTACATACAGCACCTTTAATTGCAGTAATACACAAGCCATCAG